>JAVQJF010016002.1:0-49240 GCA_036023855.1 Gadopsis marmoratus | reverse complement strand
GTAAAATTTTGGGTGGGGGTCCCAAAGGCGAAAAATTACCCATAATGCACTCTGGTGAACACCGGCCACCATGTTTAAACTCCCCTTATGCCTCTCCCAGGGACAGGGGGGGGGGGATTGGGACATTTAACAAACTTTTCATTTTGAACTTGGGGGGTGCCAATAGAATGGTGGTGGCGCCGACCCCCCCCTTAAAAGTAAACAGCAAATAAATATCCTTAGCTTGCCCATCTCACCACTTCCACTGCCCTGATTGCTGGTAATGATCTGCAGCCTCCACTGAGCCTCCGCAGTGCGTTTGGACAACCTCTGTAGGCAAGCCCCGAATGTCTCAGCCGTCACTGAGCAGCCGAGGCTCTCTGCCATCTCGGCCTCTCGAGGCAGCGCTCTTCCCGCCTCCTGTCCCTCCTGCTGGCCCACGACACACATGCCCTCCAACCCCTCTTTCAGCAGCTTCAGAAACCCCTCCATGGCCGTCACATCGACCAGAAAACCCCTGCAACCCTGGATATAGTGTCCCAGGTCCAGGTGACTACTGTAGGCTGCCGTTGATGAACTTGAACGAGAGCTCTGGTTCTCAGTCTCATCTGTCTTTGCGTTGGTTTCCATTTCTACATTTGTGTTTCTTGTATCAAATACACAATCTGACTGAGTGGCACTCCCCGTGTTCTGATTCGAGTTTGTGTCTTTTGGGGTCTGCTGGGCAAAGTCAGCAGTGGACAGAAAGAGAAGGGAGAAGATGTTCTCCAGGATCTCCAGGCGGAACATCGCAGGCACGGCCTCCAGATAAAGCTGACACTCAGCCAGGTAGTGCTGGAACAGCAAATGGCAATCTGGAAAGCACCACAAACGGAGAAGAACAAGGTCAGAATATTATTCAGAGCTATGTAAGAGAAGAAAAGGTCAATAAACAAAGACAACCTACAAGATTCTGTTGTAGTATTAAATAATAAACAAGAAACTGTCTTTTGATTTGTGTGTAGGTTCCATCAGCTATGAAGAGGTGATAATAATGTTAGTTTTGAAATGTCGAAATTAAAGAAGGACATGGTCATCAATATTTCCTGCGTGTTTTCTTGTCTTCATAGTTTGTTGTCAATTTGGAGATGTTTCTGTTTGAATACAATTGGAATGACATGTTTAAGATACAAATTATATTTTTATATTACCTAAACAAGTAATTACCTATATTTAAGTCACTGTACATTACTAAAACTAACTGTATACTTAAATGGTTTACCCATGACGTCAATGTCTAATTTTTGTAAGCAAGATTATAATCAGCTAAAATTAGCAGACAGGAAATGTTTTCCTATCATCGGTCATCAAACTTCACTGCAGAAAAGAAAGACAGCCTTCGTACCTTCTGATGTTTGGTTTTGCTCCATTTCTGCTACAGAGGGCTCCTCCTGCTGCTGCTGTTGCTGTTGCATGCACTCGGCGCAATTTGAGTATTTATGTGCATTTACACAGAGAGCATAGATAGCATACTTCATGGCACAGAACCCCTGGAACAAAACAGTGTTCTTCTGCACACCAGGACTGAGAGTACCGACGGCCTCACTGTCTTCTGCAGGGGAAAATATGCACATTGTTCTTTTTGCAATTAACCCCAAACATAATTTCAGGCTCTAATAGACAAACGAGAGAGGATGATGCAGGTGCTGACCTGTTCTTGGTGAATTTGGCAGTTGCTGCAGCAGATCCAGTATCTTGTGCTCTTCAAACTGGGGCAAAGGAGTCAGGGAATGCAGAATATAGAGGGCAGAGTGATTGTCCAGAGTGTTAAGCTGTGCCAGCAATGCCTCCATACAAATCGCTCTGAAGAAATAGAATACAAAAGAAGCAAATATTAAAAAATGAATAATGATTAAGATGGAGTTCCAGGCAAGCTTCAAAAAAAAAAAGAAGAAAAATCAAATGCTTACGGATTGTTGTTTTTACACCATTCAAGTATTCCAAGCTGCGAGGACAGAAGATTGGCAAACTCCTGCAGAACAGAGTCATTGGCTGGTGCCTAATAAGAAGGTAAAGATTCCATCAGCAAATGACACAATAGTTGTAAAATATCTGTAGAGGAGGACGTGCATGTAGATGTCTGGACAGCTGAATGATTTCAGTTCTGACCTGCTCTCGGTGAAGGATGCCAAGCAGCGTTTGAGCCGAGCTCAGACTGCGACACTGAGTCCATCCCAGGAGCAGCAGCAGACGAGACAAAGGCTGGAACTCCAGCTGCAGTAAGTCTTTCAGATGAGAAAACTCCTCGTGCTTAATCAGGTCAAGTGCAGTAACCTACAGGAAGGAACCAGTTGTATTACATTATTGAACTTCATCACATGTGGTTGCTATCCAACTCTACTTGATCATCAGGATCCAGTACAAATTACAAAGCTACTGAATTAAGACTGAGTGCACACATGACCTCTTGTAGAAATGTATATCTGGTTGAAAAACAGTAACTTGAACCATCACTATTAACATTTTTCCAGTGGTCCTGGTGCACTTACCAAGACCTGCTCAAGGAAGTGCTTCCCACTACTAAGGCACTCAAAATAAATGGTCTTCCAAATGGATGGACGATCCTTGTGGCAACATAAACTGAGGGCCAGCTTCTCTGCTTCAGGAAGGTCCACTAAGAGGGGGAAATGACAAGCTGATATATGTATGACATCCATAACAGGCCGTACTATTATTTAAACAACAATGTTAGAGTTGCAATGGTGCACAAACAAGTGTGGCAGCTAAGGTAAATGCCATATAAAAACAAGTTGTTACATATCTGTAACAAGATATTAAGGAAGGCATTTCAGGGAAATCCATTGTCAAACATTGCATTGTGTGTGTCACCAACAACTGCAGAAGAGCAAGCACAGCTGTTGCATGCAAAGTTTTTGTGACACTAAGCAAAAGGCTGTCCAGCGTTTGCAGCCACAGAAGCAGAAGTGTGACAAAAAGAGGAAAAGGGGGGCGATGACACCAACGTTTGCTCTTTAAAACTGAAAGCAAAGAAGGCTATAAATATTTTAATCTGCCTTTGTGCTAGAATACAAAAAACTAAAAGCTCATAGGTGGAACTGATTTAGACGAACACACGTCTGGTCATACTGATTAATGTCAGGATTGCTGAAAGGGCCACAACACAAATTTATACTAAAATCTGTGTTTTAAGTTATTATTGACATCAAGTGATTCTCAGCATTTATTCATGAATTCAAGAGTCAAGAGTCAGAGGAGAAAGAGGTTTACGTGGCTGCACACACTCAGACCACCTTGCGTGTCGGGCGCGCTCCTCAGCAGATGATCCCTCTGAAGTCTCAACGCGGTGGAACAGTAAACGGAGATGAGAGCGTCACACCGAGGGCGAAGCAACGAGCTCAGGATCTTCACCTCTTTCAGGGGGCCATCTCTGGCTGCCCACAGTGACTCACACAGCGCCTCCAGCTGCCCACCGCTTCGACGCGAGCTCCATGGCATCACAGACAACACGGCGTATATCTCCTGCACCCACTCCTCCACCTTCTCCCGTCTTCTCTCTGGTTTTCCCAGCTTCTTCATCAGATGTTGGATGAACGTGTGTTGCAGAGTGTGGTGCTCTGTGCATGACTGGGCCTGTAGGAGATGGGGAAAATAATTCTAAAATGAGCATAAACCTATATACACTCAAGAGTTTGTTCAATTTGACTAAAAACAATATGAACCAGCTTTTTATAGCAGAGCCTTTGGGATTTGCACATTTGTTATGTTAAAAATAATTTCAATGTACTTGATATATTATATATTATAATAAGTTACTCTAAAATGTTATGTGTTGTTCTTTTTTTATATATTCAACTTTGGCAGAAAACAGCACAGACCCACTTAATATATAATAGTGTTTAAATCCATTTCAGACAATTATTTCATCCATCGCCATCAGTTTTATAAATTAATGTGCACATACATTTTCTATTCTTACATATTTGTATAGCACTTTATATATTTTGGATCATTTTGTGCTGCTTTATTGTTGCAATATGTTTGACGCTACCTGTAAGAAATGGGCTAAAGACTGTGCAAGTCTAGGCTTCTTTTTCTCCAGTAAGGTTCGCAGGCAAGAATCCACAGCAGCATCTGTTGTCCTTGAACCCTCCGAGGCCCTTTGCTCAGACTGTGTGTCTAAGAAGGCCTGATGCAACTCCTGCTGAAAGATAATGTATCTCAGTTCTATAGTCACAACATGTAAAACTGAACAAATGAAGCTAATCTTAGTACACGATGCCTGTGTGAACATAAAATTGTGACTCAATCTAATTGGAAAAAGTAAAACGTTTAATCGTCTAGTTTTTACTGCATTGCTATCAAATATATGTTTGATTTACAAACAAACGTAAAAATAGTAAGAACCTTGAGAACAGTGTGTGGTATGCCCTCTGAGCCCAGCTCCTCCAGGAGCAGCAGGAACTCCAGCTCTCTTCTGATGTGGAGAGGAACCTGAAGTGGAGAGCAGACAAGTGCAGAATTATCATGTCAACACTGTTGGTGGCGAGTCAGATGCCTTTTCACCACAATATTGTCAGCTTTGGGAAAGGACATAGGGCAGTTTTTGAGATCGTCTTACTGGTTCCAACAAAGGTTTGACCAAAGTGTGTTTTGTAAGTTAACACAAACAAAGATGGTCTCAAATATCAACATACAGACACGACTAAGCGTGTTGTTTCAGAGTTAAGTCAAATAAGTACAATAGAGAGAGCTGCAATACTCGATTCTTCATAGTGTTACCTGCTCTTCTGTCCACTTCTCCAAAACCTGAAGCCAAAACCAAGCCAGTTTGTGTGGACTGCCCACAGACTCCCATCTACAATTACATCCACAGCACAAATAACACAAATACATGGGTTAATTTATGTAGACCCAACGACAACACTACATTACATTTAAATTCTCAAACAATTCACATTTTTACACACAAGGTAAAACCTAATGTCTCGTGAACATGCAGCTGCGTGGCTCACTTTAAAGTGTAAGGACGGCAAACAATAGCTTTGATTATGTCTCGTAGCTTTTCTGAATGTCCTCCCGTTGAGTTAACCAGCTGTGGCACACAGGCATTGGCCAGCTCCCACTCTCCATGCTGCAGGCACCTCTTGAAGTACTCAAACAGGTCCTGAAGGGAGGTCTCGGCCTCGCAGCCGAAGGGATGCATGGCCACTTTCACTGTGACGCTCCGCTCCTCAGTGGTCACAACTGGAGATGCATCTTCACTTCCGCACAGGTAAGAAGGACACTTGAGATTTGTTCACCTGAAACAGAAAGAAAATGCTGTGTGAGCTTACAGTTTGACAAAACAAAGACTCGTATTTGTCATTTGAAACAAACAAACAAACGAATGAATAATGATTACTCACAGTGGGTCAGTGGAAAACAACGAGACATAGTGGAAAGATTTTTTTTTTTTAAACCAAAACGGTTGAAGCTACAATGTATTGTTTCTGACAACCTTTCTACAAAACACTTTCCATTTGGTGTCAAAAGTAACATTAGGCAAAACATAAACACCATCCCTACTATACTAAGGCCATTCTGGGTTTTAAGCATTATTTAAACTTACAAAGTGTGCCAGACATGTTCAATTCCTGACTCTATTCATAAACCCCCCTAACAGAAATACAATGATTGTTTTTTTTCTAAGTCCTGACCCTTTCAGTCCTCTCAAGTCATATTGATTTTCTCTCATTTTAAAAACAGCTTTTGGATGCCTTTCAGCTAGTAATCTTTGGCCTACCTTACAACATGATTAGTATTATTTTGAAATCTACTAAGCCCTCGAATTTTAGAGCCTTTAATTTAATAAAAAAAAGTGGGTTAGTTGGTTCATGAGAAGCAGCTTTGTTTCACCAGTCTTGTGCAAAGTTCCATTATGTATTCTACACAGTAAGTCATGTATGGCAGTAAAAGTGGACAACATAAAGTGTATAATTAAATTTGATTTGACAAGACCCTCATTTTATAAAGTATGGCAATAGATTTTACCGCACTGCCCCAATTTATACCGTCTTCAGCGTAACTTATTCAATGTTATCCCTCCCAAAACAAAATCACTTCAACTTTATAACCACTTACAATAAGTTTGCGTCGCACATTTGTGTCACGATCACCGTAAACGGTGAATTTAGCTAACGACGCACCGTTCACACGTGATTTAGAGGCAACGTCTATGACGCTTCGCTACACGCCAACATGTATTTCTATCATCTGTACCTTTAACTGTCCGCGCAAACAAACCACGCTCGGGGAGAAACAAACGCGGATCAAAACAAGTGTCCAGTGAGCTGCTGTGTTCAGTCGACGAGCCGATACACGCCTCTCAGACGAGGCGTTCAAAATGTCAACGTTCGTCTCCCCTCAAGATTTGGGAGCGACCCCCAATGTAAACAGTTAGCATTTAGCTACAAACGCTGCCGACTAACTTCCGTAACAGCAGGCAGACTCGGAGCTCTGCAAACACGTAGCGCATTTAGGAGTTTGCGAGTGTTCAGCAAAGCTACTTACTCATTTCCCCGAGCTGCCCCCCGAAACTGGGGGTTATTTACACTCCCAGCTTACAGCTAAGCTACTGCTTTCAATCCTCCTATTATGCTAGGAGGAGGCAGGCTGCGCGTTATCGACGGTCATGTGACAGACTCAGCTGATTCGCCACCGCTGGTTGGTCAAAGGTTGGCACGAGGTGGGCGTTCCCGAACGGCGATCAATGGGCTTGTTACTGCTGCCTTCAGGTGCCGTCGGACATGCGGCCTTTCAAAAGCAGCGCTCGCAAATACACAATCCAGCAAAGTACAAAGTGCGAAATATCTGAGGATTATTTCACTTAGAATATGTTTTGAGACCAACTGGCGTGTTCTAAATCTGTACTCGGGTCTATAAAGAAATAGGCTGGTTGTAGAAGGCGACAGATAATGTCTGCTGTGCTATAATGTAGTACAGTAGTAGTATAGCCCAATACAATCTTATACTCTTTTAGAAGACGGTTGTTGAAGCGTTGTTGTCGCCCTCAAATCCACATTCTTAACGCTACAGACATGAAACCCACACTGAGGCGTTGCTAACATTTGTATCTTTCCAGCGGTACCCTTGCTGTGGAGATTGGACACATTGGAGTTTGGCTGAATGTCTGTATTCCAGCTGCAGCCTCCCCCTCAGCGGCTGAGTGATTATAAACAGCTGCAGCTGATTAAGCTCATTCACACACAAAGGCTGTGGGTCAGCAGGTAGAGCTGCTGACCTCTGACCCGGGGGTTGGGGGTTCGAATCCACCTCTTCCCACAAACATTTTGCACTTATTCGAGATACTAATTATACCATTTGAAGCTTTTACAACTCTCACCTACTCATTCAAACCAACACATTCTTCTTACATTATGACTTTTGTTCAACTTTTGAAGCACATTCATCCTTTACGTCCTTCCCACTTCTCAACACGTTCATATTCCTACGAGACTACAACTACACCAAATCTTCCACATCATTCACACTTTCAGGATTATTCAACATTGCAAGGCAGCTATTCGGTTTGGGCTGTCGCCTTTCAACAAAAACACCCACAGCCGCCAGAATTGTTTCACCTAAACAAGGGAAAAGCTGAAATACACAATGTTACAGAAGCTGTGATATTTTAATTGTGGATTTAAAAAATTTAGTTTGTTGTGTTTTTAGTATGTTGTGGTTTTGATGTTTTTGATTTTGTTGTTAGTTTTTGACCTTGTTGTTTGTATTGTATTTGACCTTGTTGTGTTGTATTTGTATTTGACCTTGTTAGTTTTTGACCTTGTTGTGTTGCATTTGACCTTGTTGTGTTGTATTGTAATGTATTTGACCTTCTTCACACAGTGAAGTACCTCTGAACCTCTGAACCCGTTCGCTTGATTGCAACCTGTGACTTAGTCACACACCTGCACCCACCTTATTGCCCCCGTCGGGATTCGATCCGGCGTCGCCGGGTCTCCAAACGGAGACGTTACCTCTCGACCATCTTCGGCGCTGATGAACACAAAGAGAAATGAAGATCAGTGAGTTCGGCTCCTGCAGAGAACATCTACACTGCAGCCTGAGATCCTAGATGACTAGAATTTAACTGACGTGCGTGTCTACTCTACGGAGGTGCTACCTTCTGCCTCTCTGTCCGTCTCCCACCGCCTCCGAACCGGGAGCCTGTCTCCATGACAACGCGTAGTGCAGGCGGGGTTTGCCAGCTGGAGGCAGAGCCAGTCAGTCCTCAGTTGGCATCGCCGCTCGGATCCTCCACACCGCATCACGCCCCGAGTGGAATGGAAGACAAGGACAAGAAACAGCATGTACGTAGCTGCGCTTTGTCCGCTGCGCTGCATGCATTGCAACATTTCTGCGAAATTGTAATTTCATTTGACATATTAGACTTCGGCATGGCTTACAGGGGGAGGGGAGGGGAGGTGGGTGCTGCTGTTATGGGGGAGACCACAAGCATTGTTTGTCCAGCCGCGTCACTGATTGTTCAGTAGGTGGATCAATGAAGCTGCTGTTCCCATCGGTGCCACATCGCTCACCGCGGGCTAAGACATCAGCAGGCTGCGTGGTGAAGTCGGTGTGGCTGCCCTGTGCAGCGGCAGGCCTCGGCCTGTGGGATCCGTAACATCTCTATTGTTTCACAGGGGGAGTATAACGGAGAGATAAAGGGCGGGCTGCGGCCTTCGATGAAACTGGTTGTTATGGGAATTATCAACCAGAAGCCCAAGAGGTTGGTGCACACGCCCGTTTTCATTCTGTGACATGAGGCGACTCATATACGTTAGTGCGCTAAGTTGCTCACATGAGGCGGCAGCCAAATAAAGTTGGTGGTAAAAAGACAAATAAAATGCCCTGGCCTGTTGCAGGACAGAATTTCTAAGGCAGGTAGACAGCTGTTGTCTGTGTTTGAGTGCACATGCCAATCACCCAGCTAGTCCCCGTTTTGGGAAAATATCTTTGCAG
Source organism: Gadopsis marmoratus (assembly GCA_036023855.1). Taxonomy (NCBI): domain Eukaryota; kingdom Metazoa; phylum Chordata; class Actinopteri; order Centrarchiformes; family Percichthyidae; genus Gadopsis; species Gadopsis marmoratus. Next base: position 40,261 of record JAVQJF010016002.1, on the reverse strand, counting down.
TGCCAGTCCGTCTCCTAATTATAGGTTAGTCTCTGTGAATGTGCGTGGGAAAGGTTCAAATCCCATGAAATCTCATGAGTCACACTGGAGTTTCTTTGGCTGATAACATCAGCTGGCTATTTATTCATTTGGTCCTCAATTATGTGCAGTTCTAAGTGAAAGATGACATGTAGGCTACACACACAAAAAATAAACTGTGATGCAGAACTTTTTTTTTTTTTATGTCAGGAAACTTATATTTAGCTGCAGAAACATCAGGAGGGTTTTAAGGACAAGCTCTCTGAAAGGATCCTTTCCCTAGACACTGAATGCAACATGCCAGTGGTTATTTTAGAGCTTTTCATTTTCATTTCTCTGTGGGGATTAACATGATTCTTACTAATGATCGTGTTAGACGGGTCCAACCAGCTGTAATAATAAGAGCTAAGTTAACTGCGATACCAAACACACTATCAACGTCACCAAAAACATGTTCTGTGTCATCTTGGTACTCAGATAAGACTCAAAATTAAATTAACTGTAATAATGCAATGTCAAAACATCACACAACTTCCCTGCAAAATGGAAAATTTGTACAGATGTTTGTTGTTTATAATGTTTTAGCTTTGCAAGTAAAAAAGGGCCAAAGATAGAGCCGTGCACAGTCAAATCATTTCATTAAGTTAAAGTAGCAATACCACTTCAAAAATACTGTATTACAAATAAAAGTCGTGGACTCAAAATGTTACTTAAGTAGTGCAGAAGTAATGGCAACATTATGTACTTAAAGTAAAGGTGCTCATATGCAGAATGGCCCCCATCAGTGTCACATTAATAATTATTGGATCATTATTATTGATGTATCAACATGTAAGCAAGACCTATATTTAGTAGCTGCTTGAGCATGAGCTAGTTTTAACTACTTTATATAATTGTGGATAGTTGAATGCATAGCACTGCATCGTATCTTACAAACTGATCAAATGTTTTGTCTGTACAAATATTAATCTGCAAAGTAACTTTAGCTGTGAGGTACATGTAGTGAGTAAAAAGTAAACTTTTTTTTCTCAGAAATGTAGCGGAGTAGACTTATAAAGTAGCATAAAATGGAAATACTCAAGTACTTCAAAATTGTACTTATGTACTGTGTTTGAGTAAATGTACTTAGTTAAACTCCACTTAAAATGGGGTGCAACAATGAACAGTATTATAAATTCTCCTGCAGGAATGAGCCAGCGTGCCGCCCTCACATTTTTCATTAAGTAGTGTGCTTGAACCTACTATCTAGTATCAAGATTGTCCAGTCTTCTCATTAAATGCCTCGTTACTACATTACAGTTGTCATGAAGGCCAGAAGATGTCACTGTTCACCAAAGGATCTAAGTTTATAAAGCAGGTGATTCCATCTGAAGAAATGGATGAAAGGCAGAAACGTTACATGTCAGCAGTGGTGGAGGAAGCATTCAGTAGAAATACTTTGATGCAAGTAAAGTGTAGGATGCACTTAAAGTATTAAAAGTAAAAGTGCTCAATGCAGATAAATGTCCCCTGTGACTGATATATATATATTCTATTATTATTACTCACGCATTCATGTAAAAGCAGGACAATGTTTGTTTTGTCCAACCAACAGTCCAAACCTCAGAATTACTAAAAAATAAATGTAAATAATTAAAAGGCAAAGCAGCAAATCCTCACATTTGTGACGCATGAAATGTTTTGGCATGAAAAATGACTGTATGTATCATTAAATAGTTGCGAAATAGTTGCCAGATCATCTTCTGTCAATCGATTTAATCGACTTACCATTTCAGCGTGTATATTTTCACATGTTTTGTGTGCAAACATCCTAAATTTTAAAGTAACTAAAGCTGTCAAATAATTGTAGTGGAGTAAAAAGTATAAAATGACGTGAGAAGAAAATACTCAAGTAAAGTACAAGTACCTCAAATTTCTCAGAGTTACATTCCGCCGCTGCATGTCGGTGTTGTTAAATGTATTCTGCACCACTCTCTCCCGTCCCTGATCTCTCTCGTGTGTTTGAACAGCATCGAGGTGACTCTGTCCAGTAGGCCTCAGCAGGAGGACACAGAGGGAGATGTGGGACTTCAGTTAAAGGTGAGCTTCATGGATAAAGCTGTCCAACGCAACGCCCGCCTGGCTGGAAAGTGGGGTCCAGCTGAAAATACCCTCTCCTTCTTTCCTTTTGCACCTGGAGAATCCTTCAAGGTAAACATATAACCTCCGTCGTGTGTGTGTGTGTGTGTGTGTGTGTGTGTGTGTGTGTGTACAACAGACGACTTTTCAAGTAAGAACTGATCATTATGGACAAAGGCAAGTTTGATCAATATCTTCCGTACCTTTATTTTATCTCTGCATCATCTTAGACTGTAGAAAATAGCTTTACTTCGTCCTGCACAAGTACTTCATTCTTTTGTTTTTATACTTTTATTTAAAAATCAAAGATAAACGCAAAGTAAAAACATTACAAGTTTTTTTCCCATCTTAACATTTAAACAATCACCACTCCCCCGTTCACTCACCCTCCAATCCTGGTCAAGTAGGACTAATACAAAAGGAGGTAAACACACAAATGTCAGTACAGAATAAGAAATAAAGAAAAAGCTTCCCCAAGTTTGGATCCCCCAAATGACAGAAAGTATTTGGTCATGGTCCAGGCATATCCAAAAATCACTTGATGTGCCAAGATCTACTATGAGTTTAGTTCATGCTCCAGACAATGTAACAGATAGGGAAGATTATCCATGACTGAGATCATCTTCTTACCCAACAAAGCATTACCTAAGACGCTTCTATACATTACATTTTGTCCTTAAAGCCCCTAAAGACGTGGCTACAAATCTTAAGTAATTCTCTATAACGTCACATATTCACGACTAAATGTGCAGCAATCTAATGAGCAGCCTTTAAAGTTGTGATCAGCTTGTAACCCTTCACACCCTGCTGGCAAATCTGTGACTTCTCATTTAGTATGAACGGGACGGCCTTCCATGTTTACAATTGACATGTATATATATACAGTATATGTGTGTTTTTGCATAAAGCTTTAAACATGCAGCTTATATATACATATATAAATAAACTGACCGTCTCCTCCTCCACACCCCCTCTGACTGTTAGATGGAGATCGTTTGCGAGCACCAGCAGTTTCGTATCTTGGTGGACGGACAGCCTCTGTGTGGATTCACCCACCGGCTCTCCCAGCTCGCCTCCCTCACTGCCTTACGAGTCTTCGGAGATCTACAGCTCACCAAGGTGGCCTAACACCAGCGTCTCGCCAACAGATGACAGAACATACATGAGGATGTTCTGGGACAGTATTCAATACGTAATATTAGAATAGAGCAACCTTTTGAGTGAGTAAAATAACCCTTGATGGGGATGTTGTGTCTCCAGGTCCGAACAAAGTTACACCTGCCTCGTAATCACGTGTTAAGACAAAGTGCCTTCACTAGATTACCTATTTGGGAACTTGAAGATAATGACTGAACGTAACAGTCATCAATGTTTTAAATAAACTGAAGAATGTGATTTGAGCGGAAGTGAATTAACGTGGTCTAAGCTGTAATATTTTCCCTTAATGAACATTTGTCCAAAGGGGATGTTGCCACTGCAGAAAACAAGGAGTGCTGCATCGGGTCCTTGTGCATTAAAATCTCAGACGTTTGTCTTTGATTTCTCCGGGGTTAACCTTTGAAAGCACTTAACGTTTACGAGCGCCTGCATGAAGATGAATCAACTGATTGTCATCCTGCTGAAGCCAAGAATGGCCGTGCTTGCAATTATTATTTTTTTCATTCTGTTATCTCGAGAAGTTAATCATTTTGCTATGTCGAAAGATCTGAGATGTCGTACTTCTAATGTTCAACAGAGATCAGGAGTGCCATGCCGGCCTGAGTAAATGGTTGATTTAAGATGAAAATGTCAGATCAAGGAGTCATTATTGATCATGGCATCAGATTCAACTCCAAATTGCATTGTGTCTTTCTGTCAGAGGTAACATTCAGATCAGTCCTTGCCATTCAAGGAGAAGACTACAAAATAAATTAAACCTGTAATCACGAAAAACAAAAACGAGCTTTCGTTATCTCGAGAATTAATTAACTCACAATCTCGAAGATAACGGAATTCTAAAAATAATTGCGTGCAGGGCCGTTCTTGGCTTCCGCATCATTCTGTACCCGACTAAGTACTGTAACCGGTGTAATAATGTAAAACCTAAATTTAAATAGCCTACATTAGTGCATGCCAGTAATACACAGTGGGTTTAATTCCTCTAAGTTTGCTTCCAGATTAAACACAACACTGGAAGGATTAGGGTTATGTCACACTTTCTGTTATTCTACCTTTCATCAATTTAATCTTTGAAAAGCTCCTAACATTTTTGGTTTGTGTACTTTTCTTTTACCCCTAGCACTTTTAATGTGAATGTTTCATGTTGACTTCACTTCGCTGCAATAAATCACATTTGTTGTTGTTATTTTTTAGTTTTTTCCGCTTTGTGGTCGAGTAACTGCTGCTTGGATTCACTCCAAAACCCTCTCTGGAGCGTCATATACTGTTTCACTGAGGTAAGGAGTGACTTAGGATTTCACCGTAAGGCGGCTGTAAACCAACACCAGCTCAGCCTGAGTCATTCAGATAAAGGCCGGACTCAGCTTGTCCAGTGGGAGCGCCTGTCTGTGAATGCAGGGAGCAGCCAGCCTACTCAACTAAAACCTGATGATTGTGACAAATACGTCACGTACCTCCTGAGCTTTTCCATGTCTCCACATGTACTTCCTGTTGGTGTCAGATCCTTTACTTAAGTAAAAGTACCACATAAATCTACTGCACAAGACCTTTTAATACCACATAGAATACAACGCAATACCTGTTCCATGGTCATACTGGCTAAAGTGTGAAACTATGATGGAAAACCAGTAGGAACAATATGGCCGGGAATCCTACATTGTTATATGTAGAGATATTATTCTGTGTCTATATAAGTAGAGGAAAATTGATGGATGGATCACCCAATAAAAAAGGATTAATTACTGTAAAATCAACACTCGCCCATTATGAGACAATGATCTTCTTTGCTACTGTAGCTAACAGTAGTGTCAGTGTTTGCAATCGATCTGATGCTTCTGACTGAAATACGGGATTGTATTGATTCCTGGCTGCCGGGAGACAAAAAGGGGGATTCATTTTTGTCTCCCGGCAGCCAGGAATCAAATCCAGGAACCTTTTAGAAACATTTTAGAATAACTATTGTTTATGGCATGCAAAAAGAAAAAATTTAAGGTCTGTAAATTAAATTCAAGACTTTTTAATACCTTCTAAGGCCTTGGCGGAACAAAGTTCAAAGACCTGCTAAAAGGTTCTGCATTAAAGTAAAAGTACATATTATATAAAGTACATATTATGAACAAAATATACTGCAGATCTGAAGAAAAAGGCTCCTTTGTTATGTAGATTCTTAATGTAAAATCTTCATCGGCAAATTAGTAACTACAGTTGTCATATAAAAGTAGTGGAGTAAAAGGTACAGTATTTCTCTCTGAACTGTAGTGGAGTAGTATAAAGTAGCAGAAAATGGAAATACTCAAGTACCTAAAAAGTGTACCTCGTGGTTGCAAAAATTCAACATGGAGAATAAAGTCGAAATCATTATAATTAATAATGAAAATATCTTGTGAAACACATGACAAACATTTAACTTAAACTAAATGACCGCAGGAGAAATTGCTACAACAGTTGGGCTTTTAAAATCCTTTAAATCCTCTTTACACAAACTTTAAAACAGGAATTAATCAAGCTGAAAGCACTGGCATTACACTTTCCTCTGATTGCGTGGTCCCAGTTTGTTGACACAGTATACATTCATGGAATGTGTAATTCAGTCTTGTTCAGAGCTGGATAAACAAACTTGCCGATGTGTTGAAAGGGGAAGATTTAACTGGAATCCGCTGCTTCATGTCTGCTCTCTAATTGCGTCTATCCAGTCCATCTTCTCCTGGTGGGTCGGCGCCTGGATGAAGTAACGCGTGTCTGACTGAGTGATGATTTTAAACAGGTTGCCTTGAATGTTGCCTTTCACACCTGTGTGGGAGGAGAAATTAGGGTCAAGAAAGCATAGCTGACACGATGAGGCTGCTTTCAACGGACAGGCGGACGGATTAAAGCAGAAATCGTGCAGTTACAACTTAATATGATATAAAATTACCTAAATCTGCTGTCTACTGCAGTTTATATTAAAAATACTCAAACAGGAGTAAAAGTGTAATTGTTGGGGACAATTTCAGTTGCATTAGTGAGTGTTTACAGCAGCTGGACTCTTTTTGTGGGATTAAATCAAAATAAACTACAATGCCCATGTTAATCATAATAATAATGACAAATAAGACAACAATAATAGTTTTTGGACAATGATAAGATACATCAGGCTTTGGATACACGGACAATACTCATTAGTATGATCAGTTCACTGATAGGTTTAGGTTTTTTCATGACATAAGAAGATAATAAGATTGTAAGAGAAATATAGAAGATTTATATCATAATAAATATATCTTGAATGCACAGACTAAGTTTGCAGTCTCAGTGAAACCCTCATTACACAAACACCATTCAATTTAAAACGGAACTTCAAGCTCATTACTGGTCCTGCCTTGTTAAATATTTGCTTGAATAGCTTGTTTAGAAATGCACTGAGCTTCTGAGGTCACTGGAGTTGGAGACAGCGACTCACCTGAGGGAACCCCGTTGTCCTCCAGAGAAGACACCAGACAGCCACGCAGCGAGAAGCCGCCGGCGGGGCTGATGTCATCCTGAGAAGTGACATAAGACAGGAAGTGAAGTGAGTCAGATTTGTGGGAATTACTGGGAATTATGAGTAATGACGGCTTCAGAGTCGTAGCCACAGGCAAACAACACAACTGCTTTGTTTGGGCTAAGACCTCCTCCTCTGTCATCAGTATTTATTTAGGCTATGTAATGTGAAAGTCACATGTTTTAGACAATCGACTGACGTCCTTTAGTGATTTTAATTGTGTTTCATTTCCCTGTGTTGGCCCTCCATAGCATGGGCTGCTCACTCACCTTGGTGGGATCATAATAGTGAAGGAAGGGCGGTTCTGAACGCAGCACAAACAGTCGCACCTTCCAGTTCTTCCTTCTGTGTCCCTGCGTTGAAAAAGTCACAGGATTTAATGGCACCACTTTCTAATAAGGTTTGAAAGTTGTAGTACGATTAAGAAAACAGTTTGGGTTGCCAGGTTGTAGCCGGTGTTTATCCGTAATAATGCTTTTATATATGTTGTTAATCAGTTTACCAGTGGGGTTCTCACTTTGTAATAAGCCATCAAGTCTGCAGATGTTGATGTTAATAAGTTGCTTATAAAAAAGATTTTGGTCCAGACCGTTATTAATGGCTTATAACTGATCAATAAAGCCATATAGTAAATCCATTATGTAAAACTTATATACCCTGTTTAAAATATTTGAAATTGGTACTAATTATTATTTGTTTATGTAGTGTTATTTTCAGTATATTAACACGGGGTGAAAGCAGTGTGTTCACCTGTTTAAGCAGATATCCTCTCTTTATCACTTTTCCACTCAGCTCCAGTGCAGACAGCAACTTCTCTGCCTTCGTGCTGCCTCTCTTCTTCAAGCTGTCAGACTGTGATTAAACATAAACATGCTGTGGAATAAGTACAATTCCCTGAAAACGACAGAGGGTCTGTGTACAATGTATGATGGACAGAGACATTCTTAGTGGTTAACCAGCAGTAAGGTGCTGGAGGTCAGTGCACCAAGACGTCCTTGTACTCACAAAGCTGTACAGTGCAGTGGAGTCGTCCATGAACTGCTCACTGAGGCCGGCGCTGCGGAGAGCCTCCTGACTCTTCAGGCCGACAGTCCGCAGGAAGCCCTCCTCCATCAGGGCCGAGGCCAGTGTCATGGCGTCCACGCGGCTCAGAGTCAGCTGCATGGCCATCAGCCAGTCCACCACTGCTGAACCTGCAGGGACACCACATTTTAAATACTGTACATATAGACATCCGCATAGAGAGAAAAGATTATAAAATGTGCAGTAAATATACATAGAAATGTTGTTATACATATTATGGCAGGTATTGATAGAGATATAAACAAGTTAATGGATATAAATATAAGAATATAAAGGGAAATTTGGATGTATCTTGATTGTGTTTTTAAATGTTGTTCTAAAGCATTACTTTGCCGTATGTACATGTAAAGCACCTTAAATTGTGTCTATATTGTATTAAACAAACGGCCTAAGAAAATGCAGTTATACAATTCAAAAGTTACACAAGATAACTAATGGAAACAGTGGCTATAGTATATATATTGTCTTTCTGCAGTACTTTTCATTTCCTCTTCCTTGGCTTTATGAGCATCAGAGGTGCAGGGATTACAACCAAGCAGACAGTTATCCCATTCTATAAACTGGTAGATTACAAAGGCGGATGCATTTAAAATGATTCCATGCAAACATCCTCCGAGATGATGGAGAAGGAGAAGGATGTTGTGAAGGCTCACCTGAGAAACAGTTGCTGTAAGTGCTGCCCTGCTCCACATGGCTGCTCATCTTGATGCCACTGTGGACGTCGTACATGGAGTCCAACACTTTGCTTCAAAAGAGACAAAGACATTAGACAGAGACGTGAACAAGCAGAGACGGATGCAGGCTGTCTGCAGGGCGAGGCAATGAAAACACCACAAGGTTTAACTTGTGGACGATGCTGCAAAGTCTGTGGCGAACTTTTGTTTTTCAGGGCTTACCTCAGGCTGATGTCCTGTAACTGGGATCCAGCAGGATGTTGCAGGTTTGTCACCTTCCCACCGTCGGCCGACCGCAGCTTGTGGACCACAGCGGTGATGTCAGCTGCCCAGTCATCTCGCTCCTCCCGGGAACAAGCCTCCAAAAAATGATCCGCCCCGTTCTTTGTCTGGAGCTTGAGCACCAACTAGAAAGAGGAAAAATAGCAAGGAGAAGAATGTGCAGGTCGGTTAGTGCCCGAGGACAGATGACAAAGTTGCTAGATGATGGAGATCATGTCCGGACAAAACAGTAACCTGAGGCCATACATTTTCTCATCAAGTGAAGAGGTGAAGCCACTCCTGTAATGTGGTTTCTACCCAATAAATACATAAACAAAGGAAAACACTGAACAGAAAACGCAGTGCGGAGAAGCTGGAACGTGGCACTAAGCTGTTGTTGCATGTGCAATCTTACAGTGTAAATTCAAATCTGTGTCTTTGAGCCTCGTGTATATTTCTGCAAATATGTATATATTGTTTTATGATGGATTCAAACACACTAATTTAAAAAAATCATTTTATAGAGTATTTTCCTTTTCATGAAATGTAATGTGTTCATTATATCACTTGGCCTTCTTTGGGTTTAACTCAGACAGACAACTTTAGAGGTCTGTGATGAATTGTTTTAACCAATAAATATACAACAGATGGATTGATTTTTAATCCATATAATCCACAAGGGGGATGCTGTCATCACTCATTTAAACTAAGAATACACTTAACATTTCTTCCAGGTTTAAATGAGGTGACTTTCCAACATAATTTTCTTCTTCTGAAGCCTTTTATTTTTAGTCTTCTAAAACGTTTGAGTCCTTTGAAACTTTTGTTTATCTTTAACAGAAAACATCAAGCAAAACTGGAGTCTGGAATAACTCACCGGTCGATTGTCATACTCCAGAAAAGGACAAGTTATTGCACAGTCCTTCAGTAGGATTTTCCCTCGCTGACATGAGTCCCTTTTACCTCCTTCGTACTTGTAATACAGCAGCTTGTCTGGCATCAGCACGAACCAGCGCGCCTTCCAATTATGTACAAGGTGTCCCTTTAATCAGATGATTCAAAAGTATTAGTTATATTCTCAGAAAAGCAGCGTTCTCTTTTCTCTTTCAAAGGCCATGCCCTTAATTAACATTATATAAGCTACTTGGATTTTAGTGATGCAAGTGTACTTCATCCTCAGAAATCAGCCAAAACTCTGTTCCACAAATATAAACATGGATACATTTACTATTTGCTACATGTCATATGGACTCAATTACATCTGCACATCTAGATTTTACAGCATTTGTATTATTGTGTATTAAAACAAAAATGTCTTACCCTCTTCACCAGGAATCCTTCTCTTACAGTCATGTCCATAGCTTCTGTTCAGTGTGATCTTTCCAAGTGAGCTGTGCCTGTTCTGGCCTGCTCATGTTTTTTAATGTGAGGGGAGTGCGTCAGCCTGTTCACACCCACACACCCACACACACCCACACCCACACACCTTGCTCAACAGTGGGAAGCCATTCCAATCCTGCGATTTCTGCCAATTATCACACGAGGGCGCACTGAGTCCTTCAGAGGCTCAGCATGGATGATGATTGCTTGGCTCCCGACTCATGAATAGTGCCAACAATGATCTCTCCAAAGCAACAGGCTTTGCTTTTACCTGAATGCAATTGCAATTTACCTGCAGAGTGTGTGTGCGTGTGTGAGAAAATCAGAAGGGACATTTTCTCTAAACCAAAAGCTCATAAGAAGTTTTCATCCATCAATTTCAGTATGTGAAGAATTCCAGTCCAGGAGATGAAGCTGAATGGAACATCCTCCAGAGAGATTTTAATCCTATTTTGATGAAAACCCAGCAGCTGGTGGTCGTCCACAGCTCCTCGGCTTTGTAGCAGCTGCACCCAATAGGAGGACAACGTGCTTATATACCTAGTTAAGGATGATAATGTGGTTGATGAGCCTGAAAGAGTGTAGTTACTGAGACCCCGGCTTCTGCAACCACATGTGGCCCTGCTGGACATTATTCTCTGCTCCCTCTCCCTTTCCTGGTTCCTGGTTCCTGCCAGTCACAAAAGAAGAAACATGAATGAATGCATAGCTACTTTCAACAAAATGACTGCAACTTCCGCCAAAGCACTCCACTGATCTAACTCTCTGATTCATCCTTTCAGCTTACATTGTTGGAAGGAAGTCTGGGAAGGAAGTTTGGGGGTTCTTCTAACCTATAGTAAGTTTTACCATCACTTTTAACAAAATTTTTACTCTATTTAAACCACCAATGACAGATTTATTGGCTACTTCGGGAAAAACAAACTGATACTGTATTATTAGCAGTATCACCTTTAAGTCAATATGGTAAAGGTATTAGCATACAGTTGCTTATGTACACATGCGGCAGATACTGTTGTGGATTTTCTTTGCCATCACAATACCTAGCAACAATAATATTAATTTGGAGTCATATTTCTGTTTTTCTAGCAAATGCAAGTCCTGAGGGAAATATCTTGCTCTTTATCTGCTAAATGCTCCACTATGTTGACCAGCTAGTTGCCAAGTCTGCATATCTGTCGTTTAGTGCTGGGCTGGTAGTGTACGGTGTTTTTGCTTTTAGAGCTTTTATGTTGAAAACAGCGGCCTGACGCTATGAGAGTGCAGTGAACTTAAACAGTAAAGTTGCAGGTTGGAAAGCCAAAACAGTGAGCTGAAAGACACTAAAATACTCTGCAGCGGGGAGGGGAGCTGCAGTCGATAATGCAGATGATTATTCTGTGGGTTTGTTACTGGAGCACGCCCAGCACACTGTTGTGTGTGATTGAATGCCCAAGAATTATTAAGCTGTATCTGACATTTGTGTCCAAAGTGAGATCATTAAATCAGCCTATTCTTTGAGGGACTGTTAAAGCTACTATATGTAGGATTTGAAATGTTCTGGCTTTGGCATCCCCCAGTGGCAATATCTCCAGCAACAATTCCACACGTAGCAGTTTTATTGTGTTTGTGAGATTCTATATTTTTTTTATTGTCAACAAATCCCATGAAAAGACCAGAACCAACAATGAGTTACACCTATCTCTCAGTACTTTCTGACTTCCCTCCCGTTTGTGGCACTCCACCCCAAGCTCAGTAAAAACCGTAAAGAAAATGGGTCATCAATGTAAATAGATTCATTTTTAAAAAGAGCACAAATAAATTTCATCTAAAACAGCTGGGCACTGTTGTCCTTAGCAAACGCCACGCAAACAGGAGTAAATAGTGTATTTGTTGGGAACTCTTTTCAGCTGTGAATTTGATGCTCCAGTATTTCCAGCAGCAGGTCATTATGTGCTGAATTGATCCTTTAATATCGCAAAACCTTCTCAAGGGCAGTTAGAACATTATCATTTCCTCAGGATGACTTAATGTGAAATTCAGAGTTCCATTTTCATACATGGTTTCAGAAAATATGCCTTGTTTCTATTTTCCTTCTGAGGACTTTGGGTCGTATGTCATGCGATAGTGTATAACCCTTTGTTTTGGTTGAAAACCAGAAGAGGAGGCTTCACATGATGAGAGAGGTATGAATCTTACAGCTCTCCTCTCTGCTGCAGGACTCCTGTAAACTCCCCACTGTGTCTCCGAGGTGAAGGAACCTGCACATACAAGCACTTATGAGACAACTGGAATGTGCAGCGGACTCAGCGTGGCAACTGGCCAAATGAGGGTGAAGAAAAGGATCTTTTAAACACATAGAGGAACAATAACCCCAAATCCTGCTTCTGAGACTCAAGCACCTTTCTCAAAGTCAGAGTCAAACAAGCTCCTCTGAGCTGAGCGCTGAGTGTTAAGTCAAGTCAAGGTGTGTCTGGAATGCCCTCTGTGTAACATTAACCATAAATCAAACATTAATTACGTAAAGAAAAACCGATGATGGTGTTTTGGCATGCCAGGATATGAAGGGCTCTGACGCAGGTCAGCTCACGTGACGCGCCCGGTTGTCCTGGTCACACTCTTAAACAACACAAACACACGCCGGACTCTTTTTTTCTTTTCCCACAGGCTTATTGTTCACTGGGTGTGTGTTTGCGTGTCCACGTCCACAGCTGGTTACACAGAGCAATGAGCTGGTCAATCTCATGCTTTATGAGACTGAAATGGAGACAGGGCTGATAAACCTGAGGGCTTTAATCCCAAATCGTAGAGATTTGCCTGACAGAAATGTTGCTGTATGATCTAAATGTTTATTTGAATAGCAAACATGGTTACAAGACGCAGAACTTTCACACATTCCCTAATGACGAGCAAGTTTGGTTTTACTTTGTAGGAAAGCCTTTCTTTAAGTAAAAGCATTGAATTTTTTCAAAACGTGGACACACTTAATTGAACTAAACCTCTTCAATGTGCTGCAGCTGAAAGCAAATTGTTTTGATTTTCTACACGAATGTTGAGGATGAGACTGAGATTGCCCACATACAGCAGTGACATTAAATTTCCTTTATAATAAAGAGTGAAATTGAAAAACAGGATGTTCCATAGCCAGGAGGAGAGGCAATGTGGCAGATTGTCTTGCTGTTTGTCTTGAGATGTCTCAACCAGTGGCCTCTTCAATAAAAGGTGGCACGGTGACACAGTGGTTTATGGTTGTTGACCTATTTTACAGGTGCTGAAAAATGTGTGTAACATGTGTAACTTACAAGCTGAAGACCACGGCCTGCTTTCCTTCCATGTGCCACAAACGAGACATTGAAAAAGATCCCGGCGTTGTTGTACAACCCAACAAAGTGATCTTCAGATTCTACTGAAACGTCACCTGCAGTCTTATACCCGAACAGTGTCATTTTCCATTAGCTCTCTCCTCATTCCTTTATTCCAATAAACACACAAACTAACTTCACATTTCCAAACGACACCTACTTTTAATCACTAAACTTTAAACATCAAATACATTTTTTAAAAATTAAAGTGCTTCACTATCAAAAGCGTACAGCTAAAGTTTGATACTGATGTATTGTACAGTAACATGATATCTAGCCTAAATAGTTAAATTAGGTTAAGGGAAAACATTCAAGCTCAGCTTTAAGGGAGTTTAAGGACACATGGAGTGATATCTATATTTTTCAAGTTAACAAATACAATGAAAAGACCAAAACCAACAGTGATCTGATTCTAGCCTGCGTATCCAAAGCATAATGTTGCTTATCCCTCTGTGGAATAAAGTTCCATTCATTGTCGAAATTTTAAAACATATCGGTGAGCCACATGGCTGCACAGACCGACATGTTCCTTCATTACGAACAACGTGGGTCTGTAGTTTTACTGAGTCAAATTCTCTCAGCTTTATGGAGCAAATTTCAGCTCATTTGGGCAGCGTTTAGCTGTCTGGCTGCAACTTTATTGAGTTAGTTTATTCTCACCGTTCTCAGTGTCGTTTTAAGCCGCAGAAGGTAGCTGTAATAAAACCACTGTGCACTACCTGCTCAGCACCAAACAGCAGACAGAAGACAGCTAGAGACTAGCTGGTGGATATTCCACTCAGGAGTTGGTGGAGACCAAAAACAGAGATAGAAGAATATTGGACTTTTGTTTGCAGCTGTTCATAACAGCTTAAAAAGGTGATAATATGTCAATGCTGTGTTCACAACCTGTTTCCACTGGCCCCAAGTGGCAAAAGAAATCAGTAATTGCAGGTTAAAGAAATGTTTGCTAAAGACTATAATGCCCAGCTGTTTTAGGAAATTACAGAGCCTTTTATTAAAAATGAAACAATTTTTTTATGACACATTTTTAAAGATTTAAATCTTCAGTAATAATAACCCAATGGGATTAAGCTGAGAGCCAGAGATAGGAAACAGACTATCGTAGTGTTGGTTTTGATCTTTTCACGGGTTTGTTGACAGAAAGAAGTGTAAAATATCACCAGCCTTATCCTTTAAGATTCATTCCACACTGTGAGTTTGGTTTTATAGTCACTTCCTCTGCTTGTAAACTTTCTATAAGAGAGTGACAAGGTTTTCACTAAAGAGGCATGTGACTTACATAATACAGCATTATATACAGCTAAATGCTACGCTCTACCGTTTTGTTAAGAAAAAAACCTTAATTTTGTCTACACAAAAACCACCAAAGAAACCATTTCCAGCACCAACATTTTGTTCGACAACCCCTATTTACAACAGAGCACCTGAACTATCTGGAAAATCTGGTCTCCCAGCGCATTCAGCGCACGTTCGGAAGTTTAAAGTCCGGTCCATCAAAGTGGACTCAGCTAGCGTACAGGACTGTGGCTGGCTGACTGGAAAAGCAAGCGGGCACAGCTGGGCCTGCAGCGCGACAGCATCACGCCGGTTGTGTGTAAAGAGGAGGTTTAGGCAGCGTTCAGCCGGTGCCACGCAGACACCACCTTCTCTGGGTGAGCCATCGTGTCCTTCCACTGCTCCACTGCTTCTGGGACGGGGCTGTCGAATCCCAGCTGAACCTGCCAGGGACATTGGGAATGCAATAATTCCTCAGGTTCTGGCATTTAATCAGCAGTCATCTCCAAGTATTTTCTAAAGTCCCCTTCAGAGCATCTCTGTGCAACTTTTGACAGAAGAAATAAAACAATCCTCCTCTTGGAAAAGTTGATTTCATAGACAATAAAACACTTCAATACACTCAAGTGTTTTGCTATAGCTTTACTTGGTCTGGTATGACCAGCAGCTAGTGGCTAATGTTAGCAAACTACAGATCGAAATTGTTGTATAACTACAATTACAGTCAGTTATACTGACTTTATGATTCTTTGTGCTGTTCTTACACTATGTTTCAGCATGTCACAAATAAATCTTTCAATTGTTTTATCACAAAGAAAATAAAGGGAAAAACAGAGTGCCAAGATCATGTATTTACCACTCGTGGCCACAGTGGCCGCTGTTCAGCAAAAGTGACATAGTCTCTCTTCTCCTTAAAGTGCTCAGAAGAAAATTATGGAAATTTGAACTTCTACATTGCAATAACTCCATCTCCTAATCAATCTCCAGATCATGTGAGACAGTATGATCGAAAGCTCCAGAACATCTACTAACTGGACCTCGAGGCGAGATGAGGTTTTTCCAACTGTTTTGCTTTGGTCAGGAACAAACCTCCACCCTATCAGCAGTAATGACAGCCCTCTTATCAGTGAGGTCTGCACTCTTAAATCGTACAACAATCAATAATAAACATTTGTAAAAATGGTCAGAATTAAAAGAAAAGTCTGAGTATTGTTTCTTCACTAAAAACCTGGTGTTGGAACAACTCACCTGTCCGAGACACTGTTTCCTCCTGACCGAGCTGCGGCTGTAGAGTTTGACTGACAGCGAGCAGGCGTGGTCTAACGCAGCCAGGAGGAAGTGAAACATCTCCGTCCACTGACACTGACCCCCCGAGGCCTTCAGCACGCGAGTCTTCTTCTTCATCACCACCTGCCCCAACTGGTGCATCTCCACTTTGACAAAGAACGCTTCAGAGATGGAGACAACGGTACGGAGTTACTGGAGTTACCATTTCTTTTTGTTGCTGTAAAAGACTTCACATTAGATTTAAGACCACTTCCGGTGACACCTACATTGGGTGAGTGGTGAGGAGGATGCTGGGAGGTTTTGGGCCGCGAGGACCTGGAGCTGGATGCGTCCGTTGACTGGCTGAAAGCAGGTGGTGAGATGCAGCTCCGAGTGGCACACCTGAAAGAGGAGATTCGGTTATATCGTAATAATTAGGCATTTCATAGAGTATTTCGGATTGTGCTTAAACAAAGAATCTTTGAATATTTCATAAAACAAAAGAATCAACATCCTGTTCTCTCACAATGGATGTAATACAATCATACATCATGACACATAGGAAGCAGGGCAGCGTCCTCTGAATTTTTTTTCTTTCAGGAATAAACAGACTTCTACGTGGCCACTGAGCACCAAAGATGTCACTAGCATCAAGTAAACATGTTTTCTTCCCAGATGCATCATCCGTTATCGAGTTTCATCCAAACTAGAGCAGCTACGGGCTTTCAGAGTTTGACATTTCAACCTTTTTTCTGCTCTCTAAGAACAAACAGTGTAAGTTGTCATGACAGCTGGTTGGTGTCAGTTGGAGCTTCACTTGTGAGAGTTTGTGACTTTAAAGCTAAAACAACAGCTTGACTTTTAATTATTGGCCAAAAATAAAAAAAATATAAGGCTGAACAAGAGAATGCACAAAGAGCAACAGCTGTACAAGTTTTGACATCAAACCATCCGTTTGAGGTGCTAAATATTTTGACCTTTAAAGGTCACCAGGCCAGTTATGATGTTTCCTGTGTTCCTCACACATGGAGTAGTGATGTCTGAGATATTACGTTTGACTTTAAGAGTAGATAATTACACTAAAAGAAAGAAAAAAAAAATGATAATATGAATAATATATAACCCACATAAAATATATTAGAATAAGATTTTTGGTTTAACACTAAATACCTGACAATCTAATAATTACATAATGTTATCACGCTAACGCGCTAAACTAAAACGGTGAACATTGGTAAATACTATACCTAAACATCAGCTTAGAGTTGTCTTTGTGAGCATGTTCGCATACTGAGTTAGCATTTAGCTCTAAGCAACACTGTTCCATAAGCACAGCTTCACAGGGCTGCCGGTGTGGCTGTAGACTCTCAGTCTTGTCGTATGACTCATCCTAGATGCCAGCTGCCCTGCTTCTTTTCGAAAATGCTGCTGAAACTTTTCTTGTTCGAGACTTTGAGTTCAGCTGTTTTGAACCATAAGAGCCTCTGACAGTGATTTGGACAATTTGTGCCTTTTGTGCCTGCCAGATGGGTAAAGTCACTCACTGTATCAAATTGCCCCTCTGAGAAGCTGATGATGACTCACTGTCTGATCCCTTAACTGCAGAAAGAGTTCACTTTTTACTCTCACTGGCCAGAGATGCATCCTTTTATCAACAGAACCACTCTCTGCTGTTAAAATGGTTTTTGCGGTTTGACCTGCTTTCCATGTATTACGTTTTCCGAATCTGCACTCTCAAATAAAAGCCTGTTCCCCAATTTCCCACAATAATGAATCCCCTTTCTCTTTTTCTTGCGATTATGCAACAACATAAAATCTGACTCAGCGTCAATATTACCCTGTTAGGGCCAAGAGTACGGTACACGCCAGTGGGCTACAATGCATCATGGGGACAGTTTTATGAGGCACACACTGTGCTTTGTTCTTATTTACTGTGCACATACAAGGAGTGATAAAAGACAGCAGCCAACAAAGGAAAGAGTGGAGAAAATGTTATTAAAATCTGGGATGTTCCCACACTGCAAGTTCCTCTTGGCCGCAACAGCTGGACAGCAGGTAAGACAGTGTCAGCTAATTGCCTCAACCCAGAATGATTATTTAGACTGAGGATCTTAAAGCCACTATGTGTATATTTAAGCAGCGCGAGCAGCATGGATGGCAATGTAGGTCTGTTGACTGAAAAGTGGGAATGGATATGTCACTCGCTACTGATTGGTTGGGACAAAACAAAATAACCCTCCCCTTACCATAAAGAAATCAGAAAATATTAACATGATGTCAGGCTGAATGAATTAAGTAAAACAAAATGCCAATACCACGAGTTTTGCGGCCAAATAAAGTCAAGCACATCAACATCAACGATCAAAATAACCAATATATACTATATCTTCTACAAGTTGCCTCTGGTTTGACATAATTCTTTAATTCCTGGCTCTGAAACTGTGTTACTATTTGAAACAAACACCGGACACGCGATAAAAACCAGACCTGACTCGTGACATGTGACGTGAACACTCACAGAGGATTTGGACGGTGGGTTGAGATCCAGCCAGTGCTCTGTCTCCTGAGGACCGAGCTGCCGCAGGGAGAGGACGCACTCCGCCACCGTGCGTTTCTTGGGGTTGTGTGTTTGAACCCGGAACACCAAAGCACTACAGCGCAACTGCTGGATACGCAGTGCAAACACAAAGGTCTCCATGAAGCTCACATCCTAAAGAGCAGAGGGAGCAGACAGTAAATATCAGGTGATATAATATATATATATATATAGGTGATATAATATCAACCTTAGATAACTTGTGGCTTATTTGTGTAGGTTTTAGACGGTGGTCCTCAGGCATTACCTGAAAGTACTCCTGAACTGAGCTCTTGAACTGTACCGGTTTGGGGATGGTGATGATCCCTTTAAATCCAATCTTTTGTTGTTCCACTCCATCTGGAGGAAGGTTGAGGTCTGAACACTGATAACAAAAGAGGAAAAAGGAACGATTTAGTCGCGGCAGGTCAAATCTATTTATAGTTTCGGGAGCTCTTAAGGAAACAGGTTTGGGACAAACTGCTTTACTTAGCAAAATGGACATAAATAAAAAGTCAAGAGAAACCAAAACTGCTGATATATCAGTCATGCATGCATGTGCATATGTGAGGAAAGACTACATTTTAGATATAATGTCACACAACAAGGGCATTTGTGTGACCCCAGTGTCCTACTTGTTCATCTAAGTGTCCCAAGTGTGGCAAACCAAAACCAAAATCCTAATCTTGGGCGGGAAAGAGGTGCCCCATTTTCATTTTGGCCCCTGTTGCTTGAGGAATTAGTCCACGTCTCTGCATTAAAGACTTAAAACCGTAAACATGTACAATAGACACACACTGTAGGTGTTGTCTTTTGCGTGAATGCACACTTCCTCAGATACACGGATCGCTGTGTTTTAGCATCAATGGGGACAGTTCTATTTTTTACAAAAAAACAACCTTTTCCTGTGTACGAGCCAAAGTTAATAGAGCACTGAGAGGAGCTGACAGAGACCTGTGTTCTGGACATACAGAGGGTCCTTTGAGAAATGCTGCAGAAGAGCACAATGGAGCCTTTTGTGTTCTCGCGCGCCCCTCTACTCACCGCATGTAACCTTACCTGGACCAGAGTGATCCACACCTGCTCCAGAGCCTCCTGGTAGCTCACTCGGACGCACACCTTCCCCAACTCGCGCTCGTCCCCGGACAGGGTGATGGAGTCTGTAGCGGCACAGCAGGAATAAATTATTGCATGTTATTGGATGTAATGTTATAATGTACATATGAGCTTATGGCGTAGCTATAATTACGCTGTTTATGAGAGTTAAAAGCTGATATAGATAGGGATTACAACCTTTAACAAGATCTTCTCAGCGATATGTAATACTTATTTCCTGCAGCCTTTTCTCCACTTGTCGTCACAATCTTGAGAAGTTCTATCTTATTTTGATTTAATTAATGCTTTATTTCCAGCTCGATTCAAGCCAAGTGTCTGCAGAACTGCTCAGGAAGGAAAGCTGTACAGAGCTATATGTATGATTCCGCTTATTAGTACAGGAAAAGCAGCATTGTAGTTTTATTGTTGCACAGTAAACAGGACAACAAATAAAATAAAGAAATAAAAGTAATAGTGGTGGCATTTTGTCATGGCAATGCAGGACCTGCTGAAATGTGGTAACATAGGTTGCAATTGAAAGAAAAATGCAAAAACTGAAAGGAAAAGCAACATTATCTCCATACAAATGATTTATGTCTTATTATAACAAGGCTGCGTCTCTTTATGGAATAATACAATCTTTACGTAAGAAAGCTTATCTCTGAAGCTCAATGGGGGATTGCAGTGATAACATTTGGAGGTGATTACTGTGTCTGACCTTTCATGATTGCACATTGCTGACTTAAGTAATGACTCCTTGGGTTGTAGGGGGGTTAGAGGACTTTTTTTATCTTTTCCGTCACCAAAAAGAGGATGACGGTAGACAGGGGTTCATCCAAACAAAAGTTTTAAAAGAGAAAGTGTTTGTAGATGAAGACAAATCTGCATTTAAGTTACCCAGGCTGCTTTCAATGGAGCCAATTAGGGGGGATGCGCTGCTGAGGATGCTGGAGGTGGAGTCGAAGCGCTGCAGGTGAATTCAAACACACACAGAGATAGTCAGGACAGATGTGCTGGTTCACTCTTTTTTTCATCTGAAACCCAAAAATGTATCATTTAACAAGACTAAGAGTCTGCAACCACACTAGCTAAATGCTAATGATGTTTAGCAGGCATAATGTTCACCATGCTCAGTATCGCTAACATGCTAGCCATTGCTAATTCGCACTAAACACAAAGTATAGCTGAGGCTGATGAGAACGCCATTAGGTTTTCAGGTTTGCAGCCATCAAAAGCATTGGACACATTTCATTTTTGATGATGATGATGCGCGCTGGTCCAGAAGTCAAGGGATCAAAGTTAGTACATTTCCTCCTCTGGGGATCATGAATGTCCGCACCAAATTTCACACCAATCCGTCCAATAGTTGCTGAGCTATTTCATCACAAAACTATGAATGTCAGCCTCCATGTGGCGCTAGAGGAAAAGTCAGCGGGTTCACCAAAAGTCATTAGGATTCGTCATCTGGGGACCATGAATGTCTTTACAAAATGTCATTACAATCCATCGCACAGTTGTTGAGATATTTCTGTCTGGACAAAAGTGGGGGGCCTGACCACTACAGGCCATCACTACAGCCACGCCGCTAGCGTGGGAAATTCTTGAAACCCTGGGTTTATTTGTTTGCTGTTCGATATAGTGCCATGGTGCTGTGCCGAACAAACTTTCATTACTTATTACTGTTTGCTCATAATGTTGCCAAGCTAAACATTTGAGCTAAATGAACTGCAATTTTACACCCGGTGCACGCTGCCCTTGATAATAACGTGATCAATAGGAGGGAAAAGTGAAATGTATCCGTGTTGATTCACAACATGCAAGACACAGAGCGTGTTGCTTTAATATTGCTCTGACATTCATCCCAGTCAGTGTGAGCCCTGAAGGTTTTGGGGCGAGACTTTACATTGATTGTTTGTAACACAGCCGCAACTATTCATGTAGAGCAACACGGAGCTGTTGACAGGCATTATATATCACATCCTTAACAGAACAAAGAACTACGCCCCAGCTTATTGTTTTCCTTATTGAATTACTGATTAAATACAACTTTGTCCAAGACTATCAACAGCTGAATCACGTGCAGCAAACAGACATTAACTCTCAGGGACAGCCGCTAAACTGGACGAATAAGTGCTGAAGCTGGAGTTAATCTCCAGTGACTTTATCATGGCTTCAGTAATAATACCTTTCAGATCCACTTCAAAATGACTCACAAGCTCCATGATTCACTTTCTGCAAATAAATGGAAGATCTCTTGGGGTGTTTTGACTTTGTTTTTGTTATTTTAAAGACTTAAGGAAGGTATATGGGGTCCCAGATGGGAGATAAATTAGTTGCGTGACTGAAGACATCAATAAAATACACAGTTGAATATTTAAATTTCCAGGATGCAGATGTCAGTGAGGCACTTCTCCTGGATATAGAAAGTTATATATAATACAATTGCTAGCTGTTTCAACCTGTTTCCAGTCTTTATTTCATTCTATTTTATTTAGTTAACATTTTACTATTATATATTTATTGTGTGTCGTATTTCATAAGTTTAGTTTAAGCTATTTTTATTGCTTGTGTTATCTTGTTTCCTTTGTTGGTTGTTTTGGTGTGCATTAGTCTCTAAACCATTTTTAGCATCCTATGTTTCCTGCATCCTAGGATTTGTTTGAATGCATTTTGACTGACTGATAGATTTGTGCTAAGCTAAGCTAACTGACTGCTGACTGTAGCTTCATATTTAGCGTACAGATGTTTGGCAAGAAAGTGAATGAGCATATTTCCCAAACCATTGGACTATTCCTTTAACTAGGTTAATTTACTTTTTTTTTCTTTTTCTTCTAGTTTTTGGAACTTACTATATTCATGTATGTATTCCCTGTTTTTGCCCTCCAACATTTCTAATTTTCCTTATCACTGCTTTATTTCGCTTTGCTGAAATATCCTTGCTATCAGTAAAAATGAAAACTGAATGGCAAGTTTCTTTTCAGTTTAAAAATGTTTGAATATAGTTCATCTCAAAAGTGTCCCTGAAGATTAGCCCCACCCATCCAGCAGCACACCTGCTTCTTAATCAGTTCTTCTGGATGAAATGACCACCTAACTCCCCCCCCACTTAAATCAAAATGAAGCTTGTTTGCAATGTTCCACTATGCTGCTGAGGACAGTGGAAACTATATAACTATATTTAGTCTTCGCTGACGCAGGGTGAGAAACGCTGTGTGAATGCAGATTAGATAGAGAACGGCCTCACCTGCATGTGACTCGGAGAGCTGGACAAATCAAACATGGAGCTGCTCAGTTGCTGCTCGTCACCCGACTTCAGAGTCCAACCTGGAAGCAAAACATCAATCCACATTAATCCAAGTTCTGGGATTCATGATTTTGTGATTACGTGTCAGTCTGTAGGTATCTGTTATTAATTCAGGCAAACATACTACGTACAATTTTCTTTCTGCATCTGCAGACAAACTGTAGAATAGGTGTCACATAATGATGAATATGCACACTAAGATTGGCTGTGATGTGTGTAATTGTTGATATCCACACACAAACCTACTGATTTCATATTTAGCATCTCAAACATATACAATTTCATGTCACTGTAATGTAAACTCTTTAAAAAAAAGTAAAAAAATTAATTTCTGACTGCAATGTAATCGCAAATGTAAATATTTTCTCTAATTATAATACATTGCTTTATTCATATTACACACCTAAATGATGTACATTTCTGGTCACTTTTTTATACTTGCTATTATAAAATAATTTTGATGCACAGCTTGAGAGGAGTGTGGATGAAGGTGTACTGCTGTGTCCGCTACCTGGACTTTGGGGACTGGAGTTTCTAGTCTTCAGTGTGTCTCGGCGGGTCGAGCCGGGGGAGATGTGCTCAGCCATCTGACCCTGATGGAAGCTGGACTCGGGGCTGTAAGTGAAGTGACTGGAGCCCAGCAGCTCTGCCTTCCTCTCTGCGTATGTGCACCGGGCTGAACCTGCAAGACACAGAGCAGGGTCTGAGGTCAGCTCCCATTTGACCAAATTATTTTAGAGACACAATATCCTGGTTCTTGCCTCCTGTGTAATCAAATGTCAGGCCAGACCTCAGTGACCTCTGAGCTGATTTTAATAAAACTTGGATGCATGAGGCTTTATGGCAGTTGGGTCTCTGAGTCCTGAGTGAGGGTTGAGCTTGGGTTGGTTTGGGTGGAGTAAAATGTGTCAGTCACCCTAACCTGTACCTTCACTTAAAAAAAAAATGTTGAGGCAAAATTACATGTATTATCCCACCCTAGTTGAACTGTCTTTGTGCTCCAGGCTGCATCATAGGGGATACTTGCTGACTGAACTGCTTAAATGTCATCATTTGAAGTTCTGAAAAGCCAAAATCCCTATACCATACACTGGACAGGGAACCTTCTACACATCCGGCAAATCAATTGCCTGATGGGGGCACTGTTGAAGTGACAAAACTACAGCATATCGCCCAAACATAATTTTGAGCAATCACACCTTTGTCCCGTCAAACTAACAGACATCTGTAGAAATTAAAGTCGAAACATCTTCTAGAAATAGACACATGAGGCTTTTGTTACACGTCAGTAAACTTACTTCACAGAGAACCTGTTTGTGACAAAAAAGAAGAGAGAAACAAATCAGAGAAGCTGCTTCTGGGGAATTAGCCCAGGTAGCCAACCAATTGCAAATGAGTATCTACAGTGTCAGTTTTGTTCTGGTACCGGAGGACCAAATGTTAGCCAGTTCAGGCTTATCCTCTATCCTGTATACTGCACGCATCTGCAATAATTCACAAAAAAGAACATTACAAAAAGCCAACAGAGCTTTGTCTTCGAAACCTTCAGCCATTTCATGCATTCGTGGAGCCGATTTTCACCCAAAAGTCTACACCCTCAAAATCTAATTCTGACAGCCATTCGGTGTGAAGCCATACAGAAACCAAAAGTTAAATATTACTTCTGGGAAAAAGTTGTATCAGTTACATGTTGTGTATTCAGCGTGGTGAAAAACACTGACATTATTTAACAACCCAACCTTAAAGTCAACACTGACACCTAAGACGGGTTTCTACAATGTTCCTCATCACAGTTCATTTGCATATAATGATGAGGTTGTGTCAATTAGTTTAATCACCAATGAACATCTTTTAATGCAAACAAAGGAACAACAGTCAGCTGATGTTGGTTTTCAGTAGGTACGTACTCTGCGGCCCAGACTGTAAACTGGGGAAGCGGGAGCCTCTGGGCTGGATGTAGGAGGCCTTGAAGGTCGGGAGCACAAACGGTACCTCTCTGCCATCCGGGGGCAGCTTGGACAGGAGGTAATCTTCTGTCACCCCCCTTCTCCCTTCATCCGGCTCCGTTTCAGGAGGCATCTTCAGTGTGACCACTTGAAAGCAGAGGAAATCAAACAATCTGAACCACAATGCTCTGCCAAAGCTGTCTGACATGCAGCTGTGCAGGACATCGGGTTACCTTGGGTCTCCGGCTCCTTCCCCTTCTTCTTCATGAACGTCCTGCAGCAGTCTTTGAGGCACTCCATGGCTGCAACTAGAAATATTTCCATGTTGAAAGAGTCATTGGAGAACGTAGATTGCACAGTAAACAGTGAAACCGCTGGAACAAGCCTTTCTGGGGATCTAATCAGGTGTTGATAACACGCCAAATTCCAAAGTTTGTTATGGTGCCCTCCCAAATCTTTATAATTCATTATTTGTTATAATCCCAAATTTGTTAAGAGTGCCCCCAAAATCACCAAAAATGGGCATAGCACTCTTTGAATTTTTGTTACAGTGCATACCTAACAAAAATAAAACTTTGGCATAGTGCTCCAAAAAATGCATTAGGATCCAAAACTTTAATCTAGTTCAACAAAAGAAATGCAAAATGTAATTTGATACATCCCCAGAATTTGGTCAAATGCACCCACCCTCCTCCACCACTTGTTAATTATTATGATCCCCAAATCTGTTACGAGTTCACCAAAATGTGTTCCTTGACATAATCTCAAATGTTGTTATACTAAAATCCTTATACATTTGTTGAAATCTGGTATAGTGGCCCAGGATTTGTTCATATAATCCTACAATTTGGTATAGCGCTCCAAACATATGTTATATGTTACATAATCCCAAAATGTCTTCAGTTTATCCCAAACTCCAAATTTGGGAGAGCACCCACAACATTTGTTCAAAATCCGATATAATCCCCATCAAGGGACCGGTGTTGGATATTAGCTTTGGCTATGTACACGTGTACAGAACATCGGACAGGTGTTTCTCTGTTCTTGTCCCTTACAAATAAACTAATCATTTAAAAACAAATTTTTACCAAAATCCCCACAAATATTTTGCCCAAAACTGGCAAAGTCTCCGTACTACCACCCCAAAGAGATATCGTTAAAATCTTAAAATCTGTTATTAAGTTTGTGATTTGATGCATCCCCAAAACTGTTATGCTTCCAAAACGTGTCCATTCAAAAATCACAATTCGGCATTATGTTATTAGCTGTAACCCCAAACTTGTCTTAGTGCTCCCAAAAGCTCCCAAAGCACAAAACTTTGTCTTTCAAAAGCTAAATTATGATTTTTTTTTTCGTTTTGTTTTTTTAAATGAAGTTTGAGGGGCAACATGGACGACTGAGAAACAAGTCGGCTGCCAACAGAAAGTGAAGAGGGCTCAAACAGATCTCACGAGCCCGCAGCGAAGAACACCTGGCAACACCTGCCCCGGTTCCGGCGGCATGAAGGAATTTGCGTCGGTGTCACCTCGCTGCGCACAAAGGAGGCATCAACCGACCTCACGTTACAAAAGCGGCCGAGATGGACACTCACCCCCGCGATGTTTCCACGGAAAGAGGATAAAGTTGGTGCATCCAGCGGTGCAGCTACAGTCTGACGGGCCGACTGACGAGAAGAGCAGTGAGCGCAGGTTTATGGTGCACTTCAGCCACAGGTCTCTCTCTCTCTCTCTCTCTCTCTCTCATTCCCGGACAGACTCGGTGTGTTGAGCTTCCTACCCCGAAGAGCCACAACCACTATCTGTTTTGATCTTTTGGTTTTCCCCTCTTATCATCCCCGTAATTTTATCTGAACCCACACTTTTGTTACAGCCCCCCCCCCCCCCCAAAAAAAAACGTTTACATCATTCAGTTGGGATGTCTTTTATTGTAGTTTCTGTGCCCAAATCCCAATTGCCACCAGTGTTTGCCAAAATACTCTAAATTCGGTACAGCACACCAAAAATGTGCCGATTGGTATAATCCCAGGTTGTTATAGTGCTCCCTCATTGCCAAAAATTGGTATAGTGCTCCAAAATGTGCCGATATCATATCCAAATATGTTACTGTGCCCTCAGATCCCCCAATTCTGTGTCCCTAACATTTGATATTAATAATCACCCAATGTGTTATAATCCGCATATAGCAATATAATCCTAAAAATTGCCCTGATTTCCGGAGTTCAGGAGTCTGCTCATGCCAGGGACAGATGTGTGGTGAAGACATTTATTGGTCTAAAAGAAACTGTGATCAATAATTCAGTTAATGACTGGTTGTTACATCATTTCAAATATTGCCACTGCAAATGCACAATTACACTTCTGCTCAGATGGCTCTCATAAAAGAAAAAAAAAAAAAGTAATGATCTGACAGCTCTGGAATTCAGACCTATAAAAGTCACTTTCACAGCTTATCTGAAGGGATGAAAATTCACAGACAACTGGGAGAATCTGCATTGTGTGTATACACTGGTACTCAGCAAGGGCAGTCTCCGTCATTTTCAGGTCATTTTCTAAATAGAGGATGTCAGAAATTGTACACCATAAATATCCCCCTGTGTCGAGAGTCCATATCGCAGCCATAAAAGCTCAGTGTCCATTAAACCAGGGTGGGAAATCGAGCACAGGGACGCTTTCCCATCAGCTGATCTGATCTTGGCTGAGTCTTTATCGGACGTGTCTTTATTGAGGATGACATAATGATGTTAAAATAAACAAACAAAATAAAAAGGCGATGAGCTGTCTCAAACAAACCACGACACCCGCTGCAGGAGAGTGCAGCTGGACTCTTTGGGCCGCTCGTCCGGGACACTCAGAACGGGTGCTCGGACACAAATATCGTCAGACGTATGATGGAGCTGCCTCTGAAGTTGATGACGTTATTGACCGTGACCATCTCCAAGTCCAGCACCACCTCCCTCGGTCCCTTGATGGGCCGCGACAAGACCAGCGTGGCGCTCACGTTGCTGGTTTGCTGCGAGACAAAGGAGACGGGAGAGGAATGTGAGGAATGCCGTACAGGAAATTGGCTGAATCTGACAGCTGCGCATGATGGAGGGAATCCAAGTCTCAGGGGCTTTGTCATATTATTTAGCTAGCAAACACGAGCACAAAGTCAAGGAAAGTTAATGCGTTTTCCATAGTGCATGAGGTCAGACCACGAGGGCTTGTTTAAACAAGGACAACACAAGGTAACGGACGCGAGACGTTGAAACTCTCACGTGGTCATTCACACCGCGCCACAGAGAATCTTTACACTTTGAACTCCTCCTAAAACGTCTGTATTTAAAAACACATTTGAGCCACAGAAATCCCCCTCCGAAACACATTGCACACACTCATTGCTCCATCTACTGGCTGCACACTGCACTGGAAGGGCAGATGCTTCAGGATTTACGGCTTCCCCCTCCTTTTCACATGCATTGTGTCGTTCGTGTATCTGTGTTTACGGGTCCTTTTCACAGCGGACATTTTGACTTTTCATAGTGGGAATATTATATTCATGAGATTTCTTTAAACTCAAATCAACATGTTTATTTAAAAGAATGTCAGAGTGGGGTCAAGCACGACTTTAAACCAATGGTCTAAATACATACAAGGTTTTGGGATTATTATTCTGTAATTTCATTTAACCCCCAATGAACAGTGCCCCCAAAAATGGCTTAGATGTCCAAAATTGTGCGCCTTGTTAATTATTCAATAAAATCACAACAAAATGTATAGTCACCCTGAATATGGGCTTCCAAATCACCAACATTTGGTGTAGAGGCCCAAAAACATGTCACTTATTGAAAGTTCCTAAATTTGATCTAGTGCCCCTAAAAAAAAGTAGTCTGTTGTAATCCCCACATTTGTCCCATTGCTTTCAAGTCCACAAACTCTACCTCTCATTAGCTGGTAGGATATTTTGAGACTTAAATACACTATAATAACACGAGGGACTTTGCCTTTAAATTGCCAAATTGTTACAAAAACGAACAAAGGGGTGCGTGTTGTTTTATCTTAGTGACAATTCAGTCCGATGCTCATGCAACATCATCATATTTGTGAAGTGACTGATATAACTTGCTCACTGTCAAGCTCATTATTAAGCACCATGATCACGCAAGAACAATCCAAGACTTTGTTTTCTGATTTTGGCAGCACCTTTGGTGAGTAAACAGTCACAGCTGTTGGTGTTTCTGCACTCCTACAGTTTGCTTAACAATCAAACAGTGCTGCACTTTCCTTTCCCGCTCAGCTCTGCATTGTCCCTCCCTGGATTCTCTGGTGACAAGAGTTTGGGTTTCTGTAGGTGGCGCTGCTTTCTTGGTCTGTTAATCCATGGCAGCTCATACTTACAACCCAATTCTTGCTGTCTTTACTGCAAATAAACTGCAGTTACTTGCTGCTGTCAGAAACATAAAACCCATCACGTCCTGTGTTCCAGGAAGAGATAAGCGTTACGAGAATGTCTCATTTCATTCCTCTGAGGTATCATCGCTGCATTATGTTCCTTCGCCTTCACATCTACAGGTTAGTGGAGAGTCTCATTCATCTCTGATGTACTCACTCTCATGTAAAACTCTCGTCCTTCGTTGCCCGACTTTATCTGGAAGATGTAGAAGGCGCCGGGGTAGCGCGTGGTGGCCTGCATCTGGAAGATGTCGGCAGGCACAGTGCGCCCCGACGACATGTCCATGTGTCGGTACAGAACAGTGAAGGGCTTGTCCCTGCAGGCAGGGTTCTCAGCTGAACACATGCACTGACTGCAGAGGAGGACACACAGGGGGGAGGTTAAGGTTTGGAGAATATAACTTTGTGCTGGGCGTGGCTGTGTGATAATGAACAGAAACGCAATAGAACACAGATGAAGACGCGTTCAAAGGACGAAAAACAACTTGGGGAAAGTGGAGTGGAGATACTCACTTGTCACTAACTTCGACGTAAGGAGAGTGACACTGTAAAGGGTCCAGGCATGTATAGCCTCCCTGGAAATTGAAACATACTTGTGCTGTTGTACAGGTGTTGTTACCAGTGTCACATTCATTGAAATCTTCAAAATCAAACACACAACAATCAGAGTCAGTTAAAACATCATCATCATCATCATCAGAGAAACAACATTTTGAAAGCATCAACAGTACAGTTAGTGAGAATGACTGTACATGGTACAAAAAACAAATCATAATATGAAATAAGGTGACACTTGTTTAACACATTAGCTGTTGTAAAATCAGTAAACATGTAATAAATATGTGCAACTAGTCTACATGCTGGTTTAATGTCCCTTAAATATCTTCAGTGTAGTATTGCAGGTGCAGATGTGCCATTTTAACCAAATAAAACCCTCAGTAAAGACATTTTTAGGTGACAGGTGCAAAATAGTCCAGACAAAATGGATCAAAGTAAAACAGGATTAATTTATGTTAAAGACTTTCCTGATAAAAGTAATAATTACACACAACAAGGCAATATACAGCAGCTTCTGTCTGATGCGACACTGCATCTAAACTTTATTAAATTCAGCCACTGTTAAAAGTAGCGACTGTCATTGTCTTCTGTCCTCAGTGTTACCTTCACAATTCCTGCCGTCCTCGTATACATAATATCCTGGCGGACAGATGCAGGAGAAGGAGCCGGGGGTGTTCACACATCTGTGCTGACAGAGAAACTCAGAGAAGCTGCACTCATCCAAGTCTACAGGGAATAAAAAAAAAAAAAAAAAGGATCAATACTCATCAGAAAAAGGTCGTACGGGCAGCTCAGTCAGCGCTACGGCCTAACAGGGTCTCACTTCGTACCCGACCAGGCCGACTGAGGATTTCCCCCAGATGCCCTGGTTCAGGATATGCTTTAGATTTATATGGACATTATTTTCCATGACAATGCAATACATTATTACATTAACACTATCTATCTAAAGTGTATCCAGTTGATAAATGTACGGCTTTTCTCATTCAGAGTGATGTTATACTACGTTCATCAGCTGTGGAAGGTCTAAGTGGCTAACGTTTAAGTACAACTGGGTATATCAGTTTCACTCTATAGGCTCTTTAATGTTCTACAGACAGACCGCATCTTACATTTCAAAGTCATGAAATGCAGTTTTTTCAAATGACTTCTCATACGTACTCATACCTTAAAAGTAGCAATACCACTCTGTGAACACATTCTGTTACCTAGTTAAAGATTTCACTTCAGTAAAAGTACAAGAATGTAGCAAAAACATACTTAAAGCATTAAAGTAAAAACAGAATGATCCCTTTCTGACAGTTACAATAGTACCATATTATTGGAATATTATTACTGATGCTTTAACACATAAGCAGCATTTTAATGTTACAGCTGGTGGAGGTGGAGCACATTTGAACTACTTTTTACACCGTTGGAAAGTTTACTCTGTAGCACAGTTTCATATTTTATAAATTCATCAACTGCAAAGTAACTAGCGACTAACGCTGTCAGATACACGGAGTGTAGTAAAAAGCAGTGGAGTAGAAGAATAAAGCAGCATAACATTCAAAATTTCAAGTAACGTAAAAGTACCTCAAATTTGTACTCAAGTACAGCACTTGAGCTAATGTACACAGTCATGTGGCAGCCACCACTGCTGATTAAACATCGTTAAAATACCAGCTCGTCTCACCAATGCAGGAAGTTCCGTCGGACGCCAACTCGAATCCCTCGTCACAGTTGCACATAAAGGAGCCGTAGGTGTTGAAGCAGCCGTGACTGCACGGTTCATCTTCACACTCATCCACATCTGGAGGAACCAACAGCGGACGGGAGATTAACACAACACTGGTACACAGCATGGAAGTGTGTGTGTGCGTGTGTGTGTGTGTGTGTGTGTGTGTGGGAGACTGACTGTGGAATTATTTACACGTGAAGCTGTGTGTCCTGTCCACCCATACATTCATACTTTTACACACACATTTACAAATGCAACCACACACTTACATAGAACCATGCATACATTTTAGCATAAAATACCATAAAAACATCATTTCCAGTCTGTGTGTGTGTGTGTGTGTGTGTGTGTGTGTGTGTGCCTTGACAGGTCCTGCTGTCTGGGTTGAGGATGAAGCCGGGGTTACAGGAGCAGGAATAAGAGCCAGGGACGTTGGCACACAGCTGTTGGCAGTAACCATAGCGACATTCGTCAATGTCTGGTCAAAAGAAAAAGAGACAAACTGTGTTATGAATAAACAAAGTGGTGGTCTGTTCACTGTGGTGTCAGTAAAAACACAGGCTGTGATCTGAAAATAACTGAACCCATTTAATTTTATTATCTTTTCCATGTATTCATTTGAATAGGCGAGAGCTGTGCTGAGCTGCTTTCACGTCACAGAACACGAAGAAGAGGGTGCCGTTTCATCCAGAGGTGGCTGAAGCTTTCAGAGGTCGTAATGACATTTTATAAACCAAGACAAGACGCAGCATTGTCTTTTCTACATTATTCAAACGTACTAACAAGTGAAATGGTCTTAATTTTAGGAAACACCAGGCCATGGTCTCATTTGTTTAGAGGTGCCTTTGCTTATTTAGGCCATTAACTACAAATCATGTGTCATCTAATTTACTCCCAGATAAATTTTGTACCTTCAAGGCTGCCATTAATATTCATTACAGTGTTAAAAAAAAAATCAATTTGCAGAAACTAGAAACCTGCTTGACCGAGAAAAACCATCTCAATTAATCATTATTCCACTTTTTATTGTCAACTGGTAATAAAAACGCCACCAGGGAGCCTGATGAACCCTTTCTTGTTGGACGTCAGCTTTTCTAAATGCTACAAATCACTGAATTCACGCTGTCCTTTTCACAAAGTTTGATCACTGTTAGATACATAGATTTTTCTCCCCAAACAAAACAGCCCTTTTGCCACAGACGTTCGACTTTGAAACATCAGAGCTTCCTTAAACGCACCACAATCTGTTTTCTGCTTCTGCAGCTTTGCACATAACAACGTTCACTATGGTGGTTTAGCTTTCTCAAGCAGCTTTAATAAACTGACTGGTATGCGTTGGAAACATTTCTGCGCTGATGCTAAATACACGCAATGTGACGTAAACTGGCTAAAACATGCTGCATCGTTCCCTCACAATTAGACGGCGGTATGCTGCAGTTCACTCACCCTGGCACTGTCCGCCAATGAGCCAGTATCCTTCAGTGCAGGAACAGGTGTAGCCACCTGCTGTGTTGATGCAGACCTGGGTGGGGTTACAGTGATGAGAGTTTGTCTCACATTCATCAATGTCTGGAAGAGGAGCAGAGGGGAGGGAGGAGAGGTTATTGTTAATTAGTTTTTGTCCCGTTTCTGGTCATCTAAATGAGCACAAAAAAAACCCAAACTGTTTATTCAGTGTTAGTGTTATTTCAGTGTTATTAGATTGCAGTGGTTGCTCAGTTTAGTTATTCCTTAAAATCCACACAAAAGTGACACATCGGTTCACAGAGTTTGGAAAAGCTGCTGCATAAGAAATAATGTCATACAGGTTGTATGACAGAAAAACAAAACTTCACTTTGAGGTGGAAGCACATCGATTATATTGATTTCCATGAGGGAGAGTTGCTTTTGTACTTTCTCTCAGAATTGAATTGTCTCTTTGTTTTTGTTTTATTTCTAGAGACGTTCTGTTTGGAAACAGTTTTTTTCCCCCAATTTGTAGTACTGAGGTTATATTTCAAGTCCTAAAAACTACACAGGCTACTGATGGTGACTCTACTGCAGCTTTTCAGGGTCACATGCCTTGCTCAAAAGCACGTCCACTAGACTAGAACTTTCCCTGCAGGCTTGGAGATTGCACCGACAATCTTAACATCTGTTTCTCCAACACTCAGGTTTTCACCACCCTGTGATTAAAAGAAAAACAAAAACTCTTAACACCACAGTTAACATTTCAATACAGCATCCACTTACAATTGTTTTTGCACGAGATTAGAGATTTCTCAGATTACAATCTGAAATCCTTTAACGCCCCTGCAGCAGCTCACCCAATACAGCATAATAGCCACATTTCCTTGTGAGGATATGACAAATCCAAAAATTCCAACCTCTGTTTATGGTTCTCAGGCCATGAAGTCACCAATCTCTAGAAAACCGGTGGGGGAAGTGGGTGGGAGCCTGGCTTTCTGTTTGGACAGGCAGCTATGATAAGCGATTACGTCTATCGGTGAGACCGTGGCCCTTTTTGCCAACTTGGATCACTGGCCCTTCACGGGGGTGGAGCAGGCCCGGAGAGCTCGGCCGCCAGCCAACAGCTACACGGCCCTGGCACCTGCTTGCAGTTACCAGTCAAAACCCCTTCATCTGCACCCCATGTGTAGCCTTACTGCAGATCTCCAACGTGCACACAGACGGGCTGCAGGAGCATTTCAGTTCAGCTCCTTATATAGACCGTTACACGAGCTGCCGGGGTCGCCGCTGACAATCCTGATAAGCTTCAGGGAGATGTGCCAGATGGGATTTGATATAAAATGCCTGAATGTCGGTCACATGCAGGAAAACTGAGAAAACTTGGAACGCTTGAAAGATTGTGACACCAAATTTGTACACAAACTGATTCAAAATGATGCCCCAGTGTTTTTTAAAGCCGGGTCCTCTTCGCGTCACCGAGCGCTGAATGTGATCACGAGCAAGTTATAG
This sequence comes from Gadopsis marmoratus, assembly GCA_036023855.1. Classification (NCBI taxonomy): domain Eukaryota; kingdom Metazoa; phylum Chordata; class Actinopteri; order Centrarchiformes; family Percichthyidae; genus Gadopsis; species Gadopsis marmoratus. The sequence continues at coordinate 5,578 of JAVQJF010016002.1, read as the reverse complement.
CGACGAGAAAAAAACTCACAATCTTGTTTTCACATCAACCATCATGCATTTTTGACCTTTTTTTTTCCAAAAGCCCACATGGCTGGAAATGTTTGTAAAGCCACAGAGGAGCACGTAATCCGAGCGAAAACATGAAAATTCCCAAAACTGGAGTTGCGAGCGGAAACGAACAGTACAGTCCCGCGTGAGATCTAAAACGATACACGAGAGACTATCTGAACTCCAGAGGCATCATTTGACTTAAGATATTTGACAGGGTGTAAACGTGTGCTTGAGCAATCGATCACCTGCTTAAAAAGGGCCAGTTCACCCAAATCTCAAAAACATATTCTCTCATCTGCAACTATTAGTGTCTGGTCATGCAGGGAGTTTTGGTTTTATGTGCTGACGTTTTGAGATATCTGCCTCCAAAATGTCTGCAATCGATTCAGTAATGAAGGGGAATAACATTTTAGTTGTTCTCCGCAGAGCATTTAAAAAACTATGTTGGAGAAAACTCAACATCTCCGTTATTCTGGATTATCTACAAACCGTTTTTACATATGGACCAGGGTGGCAGAAATCTCAGAAGCTGACTTCTCAAAACCCAAGCAAAGATCTAAATTATACTATATGGCCACATACCTTTGCGTCCGTTTTGTCCGGTTTTGGCAAGGCCCCTTAGTTCCAGTAGTAAGAATAGTTCCGTTTGTTTTGTGAAACACACTTATTTGCTTTCTTGATCAGAGTTTGATGAGAAGACTGATACCTTTCTTCATATCAGCTTAAAATAAAGCCTGAAAACATGTTTGTACATACATCTTGTTAATTAGTGAGCTTTAGAGGTGCTGCTAGGCTTTGTTTTTTAACCTCAGGTCAGAGCCAGGTTAGCCGTTTCCTCTTTTTTCCAGTCTTTATGCTAAGCTAAGCTAACCGGCTTCTGGCTGTAGCTTTCATAGGTATCAATCTTCTCATCTAATGCTCGGCAAGAAAGCGAATGTCGAACCGATCCAAATCCTGATGCTGCAGCGTACAATAACTATAATTCTGTTTCCAACTTTAAGTCAACAGTTTGGGGAAAGCCCTTTCCTGTTTCAACATGGCAATGATCCCGCACACAGAGAAACAACTGGTGTGGAAGAACTTGGCTGACTGCAAGCCCGGCCTTATCGCCCACCATCAGCGGCCACCCTCACTAATACTCTTCAGGCTGAATGGGAGCAAATCCCTGCAGCGTTTCTTTCCAGAAGAGTGGAGGCTGTTAGTGCATCAGATTAACCCACATGGTTTTTAAAGGAGATGTTGCGTGTAACAATTGGGTGTAGACATAATTTTGGCCATACAAGCTATCTGCAAGGCTAGATACCACTGGCTGGGCTGTCGTTAAGGGGGGGGTAGTGGTGGGGCACCAGCTTGGTAGGGCCCCTAAATATTTAGAAATCAATGTGCTTATAATAAAAAAAAAAACTATATACTGTATATATGATGAAAATGTAAACGCATAATCAGAGCAGGCATCTTTAGCCAACCATCCCGTTTGAACCCCCGTAATTAATGTGGTTTAGTCCATTTTCCATAAAAATGATTCATCATCTTTTGTGCAACAAAAAAATAAATAAAAATAAAGAAGCACTTCAGTGGTAAGTCGGTGTAAACAGACTGTCCCCGCCGAGGTGAGTAACAGTAGCCCGGCCAAAGCTTGCTAGCTACAAGTAGCTACTTACCATTGGACAAAGCAATAATTATTAACATGGTGAGCTACCACCAGCTATGACGAGCTAATTAACTCTTATTTAGACATTATTATAACTGTATTCCCCAATATTTGTGTGATATTTGTTAGCTAGCTAGACTAAAATTAAAACTCAACATGTTGTTGATTAAAACTAACACCAGTTGTTTATTTATTTATAATAAGAGCATCATAAATCTCATGACACAGGCAGCTATTGATAACATTACGAACCAGAAATGTTAAATCTGTTCATTTAGGCAAAGGATGAACGTGGAAACTAGAATCTGCACAGTTGAGTGTAGAGCAGCAGAATACGATAGTACGTGTAATAACACATTTTTAGGACGTTCTTTTAATCTCAAACATTTTGATTTCTATGTTTGCGGCCCAGTAGGTTTTCGGTTTTCTTTAATGGGGCGCCTCTGCCACCAGGGGTGGGTGCAAGGATGGGTTTCAGAAATCTGCTCACACCATGACGCTGCTTGTAAAATGCCTCTGTAGTATAATCCGACTTCGGAAGACAAACGCACAGATGCATAAACGCATACCCGAGGGCTAATCTGTTCCATTGTTCTCCCAGCCTGGTTCCATTAGTGACACTGATGGAGCGTGGTTCCATTAACCTAAAGACAAAGCCACGTTTGTTGTAGGTTCAGACAGGAAGTCACAGTCTGGGTCATTTCTGCCCCATAGCAGCATCAATCAACAACCCATTACATCACTACACACACACAGACACACACACTCACACCAGCCTTTAGGGGTGTGAGGCCTCGTTACGATTGGCCCCCACAGAGGCATGCCTGTTCTCCGGGCACAGATTTGGCAACAAATGACCACATCTTTGGCACTCTCGTGGTGTCGTTTACCCAAACAAGGTTGTGAGTCAATTCCCTGACAGGCCTTCTGCCCTACAAAGAGGAACAGTCCGTATTTGTGCATGAGCTAAACTTTGAAGGTCTGTTTATAGGGAGAAAGCTGTACTATACGTGGGCACTTTGCACCCATTACGTGGTCACGGCTGACTTACACAAAATAACAGAAAAACACACCCAATGGACTTTAAAGAGGCCGTTTTCAACAGCTTGTCCCGGCTGGACACGCTGGAGTAATTATGTTAAGATGCATTTGAGACAGCTGGGAGGGACACATCGGACATTAAGTGTGTATCTGACAGCTGGGATCTCTTGCGGTTGTGAAATTCAATAGAACCAATCAGAGAGCACATATTTCCTCACTGTGAGGAGTTGAGGGCCCCTCTGCTCCGGCTGGGTGACGGCAGACACGACGCCGCGCCGAGCATCAAACAGCATCTGTCCCCTGCGATCTGATGGCTTCATACATTCCCCCTCGAGTTCAATCACGTCTTTAACAGCTTGCGCCGATTCTTTTCGGCCTCTACCGCCTCCCTCTCGTGTCACCTCGCCCCTCTAGTTTCCCCTCTAGAAACAGCAAACTGACACTGGGCTCGCTGCCGTACGTTCACGGTCTGCGTGACGGATGGGAGTACACGCTGACCCTCCGCGAATACCTAAACAATGGGCTTGTGCGACTGAAAACAACGAGCGGCGCTTTTGGACAAGCGGAAGACATTTGACAAACGAGGCCCAAGGACTCCACATCTTTAAAATCTGTCTTGAAGACGAGAGATGTGCGTCAGTCTTATATGGCTGAGGTTTATTCAGACAAATACAGTCTCATGAGGAGGTAAAACTAAATCAGACAGACAAACTCTATGTACATTTACTCAAGAACTGTATTGAAGCTCAATGTTGTGCTACTTTATACTTTTATTCCACTACATGTGACGTGGAAATATTGTGTACTTTTTACTCCACTACATTTATCTGACAGCTGGTCTTGGTAGTTACAGATTTGTCCCGTTTCAGAAGTCTATGAGATGTTAGCAGCTCCAGCAAGGACACATTTCTGCTCTAAACCTCTCACATGGTTTCATTTACATTTTCAACAACAGTTTCAGGCACAAAGATGTAAAAAAAAAAAAAAAAAAAAAAAACCCAACAGAAATTCAAACAAAAGCAAAGATTAGTGACTTTGCTTTTTCTTCTTTGCTGCCCCATTAACCATCTCGGGAACCCTGCGATTTCTCTTGTGGACCACGGGACAAGGCCTCCACCTCACCAGCTGCTTATGCATCAGTATTAACAATTTAATACTGTCATATTTAATAGATCAGTCACTGGGGAAATTTGTCTGCAGAACAAGTACCTTTACTTTACTTGATTTTGAATGAATGACTTACTTGCAGTGGAGTATTTGTACATTGTTGCTTTGGTACTTTTACTTAGGCGAAGGATCCGAGGGCTTCTTCCGTTACCGGAATCAGAGGGCACGTCTGCAGACAGTGACTCACCGTTACAGGTGCCATCCGCGGCGGGAGTATATCCCAGGATGCACTGCGCTGTGGTCCTCACTCTCGGGTAGCTGGGCTCCACGGATCTCGGAGGAGCTGGGAGGAAGGTGTCCGGAAACCCAGCCGACGCGTCCGGGTAAACCGGCTCAGGCAGGACCGGCGTCTCCTGCCTGTACGGCTGGTTGTACAGGGTCCTCGGGATGCACAGGTAGCCTCCGTTCTGATTCACACAGCGCATGTCTCCTCGGCAAGCATCTGGCAGGGTACGGCACTCGTCCACATCTGGAACACAGAGGAGCGCACTGACAAGGCCAATCCTGCACCCAGAACATCTGTGGGGCTTGCGATCCCTTTACTTTCCACTGCTGTGTTAGTTTGGGAACCTTTTTCCACACGTCACTGTGTCTGTACTCTACGCAAGGTTCTTAATTACAGCCCCAGAATGTAGCGTCTCGCAGTATGAGAGTAGAAGTCGTGCCACTCACCTATACACTGCCTTGCCCTGCGGTCATACGCAAAACCTTCTGTGCAGGTCTGAGGAGAGACGATCAAGAGGCTGTGTGAGTGGGTTTACCCTTCTGACCACAGTTCAACGTTACCTGGAGTTGCTGAAATGGGAACTATTCATGCAACGCGACTTGTAATGCAAATGTCTCTGTTACATTCTGCCTTTTCGTGACCTTTCTGGCGGTTTAATGCCCATTTTCCTGACTACATCAACACATGCAGGCCGTGTGCCCTTGATCCAAATGAATGAAATCCCCGAAAACGTGACTTCGAAGAAGGGAGGCGTTGCGTTACCTGTCCGTGTCCAGGCTGGAGGCAAAGCAGCAGAAACACCAGAGCTGCCAACATCCTGCAAACAGGGGATTTCAACATTTACACCAACTGCTCTCGGAGGCGACAAGCCAGCAAGCGTCGACATGTTGCATATTCATTCAAACGCACGAGCGAAGCAAATGGAACCCAAACTAAGTTCGTTACGCGAGAAAAGGTGCGAAGCCAGAATCAGGAAGAAGAAGAAGAAGAAGAAGAAGAAGAAGAAGAAATGATGAATACGGACCTCGCAGAAGAGTAAAACCTGAAGCCACGTAATTCAAAGAGCGTGGTTTCTCTCCGAGGAAGGACGGAGACGAGCCGTGACTCTGGCCACTGGACAGCAGGGCTCCTCACCGGCCCGCAACGATGCGCCTTTACGCGAAAGCCGAGACCAGGTTCTCAGAAACCGCCGTCCGGGGCTCCGGTACATTGACCAAGTGTCGCAGGAATGACTGTTCAAGACGGACTGTTCCGTTTCTGCCCGCACTCCCGACGGCTCTGCAGACTATTTAGCAATGCAAATTGACGGGCCCCCTCCGAGCATTTTCACAACAGCTGGATTCAATCAGGGGGAGCCTGCCCCCCTCCGGTGGGAGCGCAGAGCGGCGCGCTCACTGCTCCTCCTGTGCTGTGGGGGGGGGGTCATAAAGCATACACAGTGAGTGTCTGTT
>JAVQJF010016001.1:0-22723 GCA_036023855.1 Gadopsis marmoratus | reverse complement strand
TTGCTCATGGTGGAATTGTTGGGTCTGTACATATAGAGTTGGCTTGGACTTGCTCTATATTAACAAGTGCTATGAGATAACTCTGTTACGATATAGCGCTATATAAATAAAATTGAATTTGTTTGAAGTCGTCAGTATCCCCGTCTGACGATAATGGTGACACACGGTGTGAACAGTTACCATGACTACATCTTCTGTCAGCTGGGATATAAAATGCAGTAATGTAAAATTCCTGTTAAAACAATATTACATTTCGCATTAAGTTAATTTCAGTGGTAATACTTCAACGTGTACTGGCTCAGCAGGACGTCCCGGACAGATGTCTTGTGGTTAAAAAGTCAAATCCTTTCTATCCTTCATCACAGTAAAATCTGCTGCTTCAAACTGCGTCAATCTGTTGGTGAACAAATAATCATCGTATGAGAGCAAACTAAACGTGTTGGGCTGTTACCTGGTGTGTGAGAGAGAGAACCAGTTTGGTCGGTTGGTTAAAGAAGCTCTGTGTTTTTCTCTCAGATGATGTTTGTGCAACAGTCTCTCCACACACACACACATATTCTCTCTCTCACAACGTTTGGGTGTTTTCCCAGCATGCCTTGTGGTTGAAGCAGAGAAGGGTGTGGTCGTCTGACTGAACAGGCTGAAACAAGCTGCAGACTGTTTTAGAGGAACCGAGACTGCTTCTGCTGTTTCCCTCTGACCAATCACAGGCCACACAGGGCTGTATACATGGTCATATGACTCAAAACAGCTGGCTGAGTCCGCTCTTCCATAAAGTCATTGTTGTTGACTAAAACCAGAACATCCAAATCTGAGCAGCAGAGGTGGACACATCCTGACATTCAGTCAAAAACACTGGATCCTACATGTCCCATGATGCACCTCGATAGTCTTTCATTAGAGGCTCCCCTGCAGGTAAACAGCCACACTTTTCAGACTCCACACCTGTGATTTGGCGATAGAATAGAGGGCATGAGTCAGAGGTCACAACACTGAGGCTGTGAAGGACCCAGGAACAGAGGGGGGGCGGGGCTTTTCTCAGCTCCTTTTTTAAAACTGAATTACAGGTCCAGTGTCAGAAGTGAGGAATTCTGGGTAATTGGCTGGTCGATTAGTGAAGAATCTGCTGCCTCTCTGTAGAGTTTGTTTTAATGTCCTGCTGGAGCCAGGGGCGTCGAGATAACTGATCAGAGCGCAGCACTGAATCCTCAGGATGTTTCATCCAGGCTGTAAATGGTAAATGCCACCACCGGGGGCAACTTGGGGTTCAGTGTCTTGCCCAGGGACACTTTGACATGTGGACAGGAGGATCTGGGATCGAACCACCAACCCTGGGGTTAATGGACGACCGCACTACCCTCTCAGCCACAGCCGCTGTGACGCCTGCAGGCCGAGCGGGAACGCCCGGCGCCATCTTAGAGTCTGGGAGCCAGTCAGATTCATTTAGCCTGAACGGCTAACAAGCAAACATATACTATATATGCAAACGAGCCTGAACGGCTTGTTTGCATCTCCTTTTTGGTGCATTTTCTGCCTTTTTTATCTGAGCACTAAGTGTAGAAACATGACAGGAAATGAGCCGGTGTCTGTCCAGCCTGGGACCAGGACACGTCCAGGTGATGTAGGTGTGAGTCTCTGCAGAAGCCTGTCTCTAGGCGAAGATGTGCGTCACTGAGCTGGACTGATGTATGGCAAGTTATTTAATTTGTCAGGTATTGCTAAACGACATCATGCTAAACGATATCATGATAAGTATATTGAGGTATCAGATTTCCTGTGCGGTGATGGAGGATTTAATCCACATCTTCCTCCCCTAACTCAGGTCAATGTCACCCAACAGTAGTCTGTGTTAGCCAATCAAACACCAGCTTCCACAACAGGTACAATGCATGTAGCATTGTGCTAATTAAAACCTTTCAGGGCTGTTCCCCTTCACACTGCCTCATGTTTGGTCTACTGTCTGGGGACCAGCAGCAACACACCCACTCCAGTACAGAGTCATGTGGAGGTCTGAGCACAGTCGGTATTCCAGACCTACTGATTACCTGCTGCCTTATATAGACACGAGGAGACAATTGTTGCTGCTCATTAACTGACACACACACACAGTGAGTGCAGTGTTAGCAGAGCTGAGTCTGACAGCAGCTGCTGGGTATCACGTTATAGAAGCAGCTGGACCCTGCTACACACACCACCAACTCCCACAGCCTGGGAGAGAATCCTGTTCTATAAGGACAGTCAGAGAACCTCCTGCTGATTATGTTGTTTGAACATCAAACAGTAACGAAACACAAGTTCTGAAGAGGAGAAGAAACATCTCCACTCCCAAATCCCAGCGTTGGAGTGTCTTTGAAGGTGTCAGCATGTTTCAAACACAGTCAGCATCAGCAGAGCAGATATCAGATCTGAACATGGACTGTGGCGTCAGTCTTCCCGACCTGAGACGTTTCCAGGTTTACTGCATGATGACAGGCTACTGAGCTGAACAGGTGTCGGGATTTCGGCTCTGCTGGTTGATGGTAGCGACTGGAGAATTTTCTCCACCAACCAGTGAACTTCACACAGCAGCAGAACATGTCCCAGAATGCATCAGTGTATTAGTTTCTGTTAAGTGAACAGGATAGTGTTATGGTCATCTGTGTCCGATTTGTTTTCTAATGAATCTGAACGTTCTGCATCTATTGATTGTTTGTGTGTGTGTGTGTGTATTTTCCTGCAGTGTGTGTTTGTGTGCTGAGGGGGTGGAGCCGGAGGACAGACAGTTTGGTTTCCTGTCTGGGAGGAGTCACAGTGAACATCTGAGAAATGTGAAGCTGAAGGATCAGAGGAGCTGTCGCACACAACAGGACCACGCCCCCCCACCACCAGCAGCAGCCAATCAGCACGCAGTCTGCAGGTAAACATACTTTGATGCTGACACAACATGAACATACACTCTCCTGTTAATCATCACAACAAAACACAAACGCCTGGTCAGGTCAAGTATGACTCCCAGGGTGCATTTCACTTTCACAGACAGCCAATCACAGCGCTTCATGTTCTGTTACTGAAGCTAAAGGTTACACTAATTAAACATTCAGCTGTTTGACATCAGATCACTTTCTGATTCTGGATCAGATTTGAATCAGTTCAGTAACCATGGTGCTGTCATTTCTCCATAGCAACAGCAGCCGAGGCTCATGGGTAGTGTAGTGTGTAGACAGAACTCACCTGGTGATTCAGGTGTCACCTTTCACATGATGTAGTGTGCTGAATAAATCATGTGTGTTTGTATAAGCAGGTATATGCTGGGCTGCAGGGAGGACAGTCCTGCTGTGAGACATGACGTGTCCTGAGACAGTAAAGACATCAGAGACACCGTGCTGAGTTTTAGTTGTTTATATGAAATAAATAAATAGTAGCTTAGTATAATCAGATTCATACAGCACTCTTTGTAAACGCTTTGCAGTAGATATATAAAGTCTGTTGAGACTGAACGTGAAGTTTAGAGGCAGCGCGTCACGATGAACATCAAGCTGTCAGAACACAGCTGGAGGCTGCGAGAACAGGTGAGCTCTGAGCGAGTGTGGTCGCTGCAGTTTGACCTCGTGGCTCTGCTGCCGAAAGCCCATCTGTTCTGTTTGAAATCTACAGATTCACACTTTCGGTCCTTAAAGCAAAGTTCCGCACAAACAACTCAGAAAATTTTGAGTTTCAACATTTAATGTCGGAAGAAAAAAAGGGGGGGGGGTGTAACGGAGAAATAAAAGTTGTTGCCTGTTTGACTCTCACACTGTGTTCCAGTACAACCAGCAAGTGTCCTGCAGCAGCAGAGTCTGGGTCTGTCTGCTTATAAGGCGTTCTTCATCCTGCAGGAGTTTATTATAAGGAGGGGGGAGGGGGGGCAGTGTGGGTGATCACATGATAAACTGTCAGTGACTTTCAGAGGTGCGTTTGTTGTCAGTCAGCAGACGCCTGCTGAGAAATCTATCCTTGAAAGGCCTGATGTGTTTTGATCTGTTGATGCTCGTAGTATCTGTTGGTCAGGAGACAACATTTATTAGAATGCTTTGAAATATATTTAGGATCAATATCTGTAGATTTATGTCACAGCACAGGAAGTTCTTCTAGCTTTGTGACGAACTTGATGAAAAATTAAACTCGTCAGTTTGGTTAATTTTCCTTCACAGTAAAGTTGAAGCTTCCTGTCTATGCTAACGTCAGCATGCTAACGTGTTGTTGTTTAGCAGGTATAATGTTTATGTTGTTCACCGTCTTAGTGTAGAGTGTGAGCATACTAACATTAGCTAATTGGCACTAAAGTTAATTTTCCATTGTTTGTCATACTCAATACTCTGTCTGTCTGTCTCTGTCTCTCTGTCTGTCTCAGGACCATCATGCACCTGAAGTCGTATCCAAAACTTGTGCGGTCAGAGTTGCGTTTGGATGCAGCCGGTGTTCAGACGTCCCAGTGCAGCAGCCTGTTTGTGAGCCAGCAGGGGGTGCTTCTGAGGACCTGCAGCAGTAACCATGGGAACAACACCAGCAGCCGCCTCCCATTCAGCGTCATTTCCACCAACACGCTGCGCTGTAGCAACGTGACAAACAACAACATAATCAGCAGCAGTGTGGCGTCAGTCTGGCTGAAGGCACCACCCAGCGCCGCCCTGCAGATGCCGCCCCCCCCACCGGGCTGCGAGAACAACACGCTCAGACTTTACCAGGCCGCCGCAGAGGATGCTGACGCTCCACTAGACATCTGGACCGTCATCAAGCCTGGACACGTCCGCGAGAAGATCGCCATCTTCGCTTCAGATGGGGAGCAGACTGACGAAGCTGGGGACAGCGAACGCACCTCAACCAACGGCTCTGGCATTCGGGACAGAACGCCGGCAGTGTGTTCAAATCCTGCTGCCATGTCAGGGCTGTTACGGGCTGTGAAGGCAAAGGGAAGCTGGGAGGAAATCGGCAGCGCCAAACGGCGTCGCAGGTCTGGAAACAACCACAATCTCCAGCAGGACCAGAGGACCCGGGCCCTGGACACACAGCAACACGTCCACAAACCGTCAACAAGGCGCTCAGACTCGACTCTGCTGGGGGGCAGCGGTCGGCGTGGAGGCGAGGTGGTGACGGACGAGGAGGAGCAGAAGATGTCGGTGGGGGACATGGTGGCGTTCCTGGAGCAGAGAGCCAGCGAGCAGCAGCCAGACTCCAAACCTCTGCTCACCCTCCAGAGGAGCTCCACCACCATCACACTGTCCAGAACTCTGCACCCTGAGGTCAGAAAGGGGTCAGAGGTCAAGGGGGAGGAGTCGGAGAGTGTCAAGGTGTCAGACATGGTGGCCAAGCTGGAGTCCGAGTGTCTGAGGAGGAGGACGGAGGGAGATCTGTCGAGGAGTAACAGTCTGAGGAGGACGGTGGGACGAGTCCTTCTCACCGCCGGAGACCTGAGCTCCGCCCCCTGCCAGCCTTCATCACCATCATCAATGACATCATCGTCTTCACTGTCATCACTGCTGGGAGCGCAGAGTGTGGGCAGGGAGCCAACCAGCTGCTCAGAAGCACCTGCCTCAGCTCTGGCCACGCCCCCCTCAGGTGAGGCTGCATACGAGGCCAGAAGTCTGGAGGCCCAGAGCACTGTCACAGAAACGCCCCTTACACAGTCTCCGCCCTCTTTGTATGAGGAGGCGGAGCCTCTACCAGGCTTGTTGTTTTTGTCTCCCGTTGCCTCAAACCCCTGCCCACACACAGATTCAGAGCCCCGCCCCCCTCGCCACAGAATGACCTTTGACTCAGAGCCTACCCCTCCTCTGCCCCGCCTCCCTCCAGCTCGCCTTGACTCTGACTCTGGCAGCCAATCGGAGAAGAGGAGGAGGAGGAGGAGAAAGACTGACAGAGGTCAGGAGGAGGTTGTCAGTGTGATGTCCTGCTCTGCTGTAGTGCCTCTGGTCCGTCGTGTGTCGGCATCGCAAGACTTCCTGGAGATGCGTCAGCGGCTGCAGCAGCTGCTGGATCCACAGCCGTACCTTGCTGTGCTGCCGCATCACCTTCTGGTGAAGATCTTCCTGCTGCTGCCCACGCAGAGCCTCGCCGTGCTTAAGTGCACCTGCCACTACTTCAAGTTCATCATCGACAACTACGGTGTGCGGCCCGCCGACTCGCTCTGGGTGTCTGACCCCCGTTACCGCGACGACCCCTGCAAACAGTGCAAGAAGCGTTACGGCCGCGGTGACGTGTCACTGTGCCGCTGGCACCACAAGCCGTACTGCCAGGCGCTGCCGTACGGCCCCGGCTACTGGATGTGTTGCCACGGGGCCCGCAGGGATGCACCCGGCTGTAACGTGGGTCTCCATGACAACCGCTGGGTGCCGGCGTTCCATAGCATCAATGTGCCGATCTATAGGAGGGGTCGCGCTGATGACTGAGAGTCTGTGTGTGTGTGAGAAGATGATCAGCTGCTCCCATGATGCAACAGCAGCTCAGATTTACCTTTAAAACACGTCTGAAACATCAAACATGTTTAAAAAAAGAAAATGTTTTTTTATTTTAAAGGTGTGTGTGTGTGTAATCTGTTGCTTCCTGCTGTCACTCAGCAGGTGGTGCCCCCTGCTGCTCCACCGCCTCCTCACAGAGGAGTCCTGCTGCTTCCTCCATCAGTGTTTCATCTGGTCGTGTCGGCAGCTGGAGGCAGGAAGTGTCCCAGCCAGGACTCCTCTTCTTCTCTGTCTGCAGCTGCTGATGTTTCAGACCAAGTCTGAAGTTGTTACCACAGTGTGCTCACACATCAGTATATAACATAACATCAGGTGACTAATGGTTTTAGATTACAATCCTTCATCTGGTCCTGAGGTCTGCAGATTAATAATAATATCAACATAAATATGAAATGATCATTGAGCTCCTTAAAGGTTAAATTGTGGTCCAGTCAAACACTGTAGCATGCAGTTTGATTGGCTGTCATCCTGCAGTGCATCGCAGCAGGAGTCAAATATATTTTACTTATCTGTTTACTACTCGATCATGTGATGAGATGTGACTGAACCAATGACAAGTCAGCATGTTCCAACATCATCACTTCCTGCTCCGTGTGAGCGTCACTGCTGTTTTCGTCCTTGTTGATCGTGACCAGCGTCTGTTTCCTGACCCTTTCTGAGCAGTTGATCAGTGAACAATGAAAATAATCCATATCTGTTCACCTGTGAGGGGGTGGGGCTTCAGTGTGGCGCCACCTTTGGAGCAGAACTGAATCCACAGTAGATTAACTTTATCTGCACCTTGTTTGTGTTTACATTTGTACATAAATCATAGAGTTTATGAGCTCGTCTGTTTGAACAGGATTCACTTCCTGTTTCCTGCTCGTGAACGTGAACTTGTTTCTTCAATCAGCGGCTGAGTGATAATCACCTGACGGGACTCGTGTTGCTGTTAGTTTGTTGAAGGGAAAAAAAGAAACGTGGCCTTGAGTCTCGGAGACGATGCAATATTAGAAATGGACTGTAGAGATTATAAAGAAGAAGAATATCGGGGAGAGAAAAAATGACCTTTGACCTTCAGCGACTTGAGTTTTATTAAGGTTTGTTGGTTTTCTGTCTGCTGGCTGCTTCTGAGTGTTTGCTTTAATAAAGTGCTTTCTCATTGGTTCCTGTTTGGGTTAAAAAAAAAAAAAGCGCTCGACTCATCTCTGATTTCAGTGTCTGACATTTAATTAATTCTTACAAACCCAAAACAGTCACGTTGACCCTGTGACCTCAGACAGCGTCTCCAGCAGCTGGAAGTAGTTGTACTTGATGTCGTACTCCATGTCGTACCAGAAGTTCACTGCAGCAGAGAACGACACAAACAAATGCTGATGCTTCCGACACTACATCCATAAACCAACAGGATCACTGAATCTGATGGAGGTTTGGAGATAAAAGGTGACGTGTGACGTGTCAAACAGATTCAGAAAGCGAGTTGAAGGTCAACAAAACTGATGACATCAGAGTCGCACTTTGCAAAGACAACTTCTACAGCTGTCTGTGGTGCGTTCAGGTGTTGGTACCTGCAATGCAGCCATGTGACTGCTGGACATGGTGGAACCACAGAGCCGGCAGGTACAGCATCTCTCCGGCCTTCACGCTGCAGCGGAGCGGCTGAGCTCTCCGGTACTGAGGGTACCGGTCCAGGTCCGGGTTCAGAGGGTCCAAAGGAATCCACGGGACCTGAGGGGAGAGGGGTCATAGTGAACTCTGGTGTTTTAAATGGAGCAGACAGCAATGAGATTAACAGACACCTGAACGCACCTTCTCAGCATCGCTCTGATCGATGACCTCAAACTCACCGTCATCCTGCTGCCGGTAAACAGCCGGCTGATACACACCTGACAGACAGGGACCGTTACTATGGTTACTGCAGTGGGATGGAGAAGGGTCGCTATGGTCACCTTACAGTATGAATGGTGGATTCTATGGTTACCGTAGGGAATGAAGGGTCTGTCAGTGGGAGGCAGCAAGATGAAGGTTTTCTCTCCAGAAATCACACAGTACAGATTCTCATAGTGATCTTTGTGCACTGAAACCGAAACACACGCATTCAGACAGTTTCTAAACTGCAAACACATCTCACGTGTTGTGTTCAGGTCTTACTGGAGGTGATGGCGCTCGACTCTCCGAGCCAAAAATTCACTGCATCTGGTAACTTTCCTAAAAGAAGACAAAATGTTTTAAATGTGATGAAGAGAGAACGATGGTTAATCAGATGAATAATTTAATCTGTATAAAAATAACCTTAACTGAAACATTAGAAAATTAGACAATTGAAATGGAATAAAACAAATAATGAAACTAAATAATAACGAAATACTATAAAAGACTTGTAGTTCTCCTCCCGGCCGCCGGCGGCAGCAGAGCCCGCGGCTCGGCTCACGCGCCATCTTGGATTCTACATGGGCTGGTTTCAGAAAGCAAATTTCACCCAAACTCCTCCGTCAGAAGTTGAATTTAATGACTTTACAACAACTACACGTCCAGCTGAAGTCGCCTGAACCGTCACTGAGAAGTTGAACTTTAACCTTCCGGGTTTATTTGGTGTCACTTCGCTCGAAAAGGAAGATTCTGTACGTTAAACGCCGGAAGTCCGCGGCCGGTGAACCAGCTGGCTCAGCTCCACGGAGGCTCCGGAGTTTAACCGGCGACTTTAACATGCAGCACCGCTGCAGCCACTGCGCGTCTCCCATACAGAGACAGGCGAAGGGGTTCAAAAGGAAATCTCTGTTGTCGCTCATCGATCTAAAGAGCGCTCACAAACTTTTCCCGGATCTTAACCCTCAAGAGGCGTTTTTATGTTTCGCCTGTGTGCGAAACGTTTATCAGAAAACCAAGAAATGTGGAAAAAGGCGGATTTATGTGGACCCTCGTCCTCCATCCCGTCCTGCCCCCTTTGACCCGGGGGGACCACCGCCCCCTAAAAAGCTCAAGAAGAGGCCGAAAACCACGATGAACGACCACGACTACGCGTCCCAGGACCCAGCCTCCGCCCGGACCGGCCCCCCGCCGCCCCGCAGCGTCCGGCGCGGGCCGATGTCGCAGGTTTGCGGGTATCTGCGGAAGAAGAACTTCACCTCCGCGCTGAACCGGCTGCTGCAGGTGTCCGGCTTCAAACGGGCTCTGATCAAAGTGTGTGGAAAAGTGATCTGCAGCGAGGTGAGTCCAAACCTCCTCATGACGTCTTTAACTCCTTCAAAAACGACCTCAGGTTTCACCCAAAGACGTCATGATGAACGGAACTTGCACTCACAAAATGAAGCTCAGTGATTTTCAAAATAAAAGTGCAGACAATTTAAAGAACAGGAGTCTGGTTGAGCGGTGAACTCTGTCAGTCCTCGGATTATTAAGGATGTTTGAACTGTATTTTAAGATCTCACTATGTTTGTAAAGCTGATTTTAAAAAGTTGCTTTTCAGCGCAAAGAACTGGTGATCGACCCGGAGGGTCCGTACAGGAAGACCTTCAGCCCCGAGAACCTGTCAGGGTTCAGCTGGGATAAGACTACTTCCTGGGCCGAGGAGAAGGCTCCTCTGACTGTGGCCTGTCTCAGATGCATGTTCCCCCCCGCCAGAAAGATCCAAAAACAGATTGTAAACTACAGTCCAGGGAATAAACCACGGTGGGTCAGAGGTGGACCTATAAAGGGTTGAAACTTAAGGATAAATTCCTGCAAAGCACTTGACTACAATTTCTTCAGGATGATAAATGTGACTCAGTTGCTGTTTCAGGCAGATGACTGACGAGGAGGTGAAGCAGGTGTTGGACCGGAGGATCAGCCTCCTGCTCTCGGTGCCTCTGTACACCAGCACCCTCAGAGCCTGTTTCCTCCAGACGGCCTTCAGCGTGGAGCTGCTCAGACACCGCTGTCCCATCAATCTCTTCACCATCATGAACAGCCTCGGCATCTCACAGTCCAACACCACCACCAGGATCCACGCCAAGAGACTCGCCGAGGAGCACGACAGACAGGTGAAGCAATGGAGGGACGAGATCCAGGTGAGGATCCAAACCTTCCTTCTTCTTCATGACAGGATTGCTGGTGCAGAACGGGTGGCTGATGAATATTGAAATGACCCAACGGGTCAGCCAGAGTGATCGAATCCTTTTTACAGCCAAACAAGTTATTTCAAACGATTCCCTCGAAACAAAAAGCAGCTCAGTGACGATAAATGTCTTCTTTTTTACTTTTAGACGACGAGAAAGACGCAGTACTGCAGTGACAACTCCAAGAAGGCTGCGGCTTATACCTTCACCTGGGGGAAAGTTCGGGTAATACGATCTGTGACATCAAACTTCTTTAAACGACGATTTTAATGACGATGTTAAATCTGTGCAGGTGCCATCGGTGTCCAGGCGCGACTCCGAACGAGGATACACCTTTGTGACGTGGGCGTTTCGCTTTGCTCATCAAGTTCGGATTAATTTTCGTTACCTTCACGGATCTCCGATAAAAGCAGTGGAAGTGTCTCCTTACAGCGTCCTACCGTCCAAACAGGTACACACACTTTAAAGGAACACATCAGTTTGTTTGTGTTTTTGCTCTTCGACTACAAACCGTGAAGACGTTTTCTTTACAAAGTTTACGATTCTTCAGTTTGTCTCCAGTTTCAGGGAGCTTTTGGTTTGAGGTTGATATGATGACCTTTGGTTTTCTTCACACTCTTCTTCTGTGGTGGTCGGCAAATCAGCTTAGAGGTGCATTTCTGCCACCAACTGTGGTAACAGTCCCGCTGCCCAAATCACGTTACCTCTCGAAGCAGCTGGAATGATATTTTATACCCTATAGAAATGGAAAAACCCTCTGGGATTGGAAACATTACAATACATTGTCATAATGTTTCCTTTTCTCAGACCTACGAGTCGTTGCGACAGCGAATGAAAACCTTAGTGATGCGAATCCTCGCTGACAACCTGACGGCCCTGAAAGGACCGAGAGGGCGAGTGGTGAGACACATTCCTCACATCTACTCCGACCTGATGAAGGAGGAGAGTGTCACTGTGAGTCCAGCTAACTGTCTCTACCTGCTCAGGTGTTGCTGATGTTACAGTATGTTTCTTGTAAACCTTCCTGATTGGTCCTCAGGTGAGTCTGGGTGCAGTGATACCAAACACCACAGAAACATCAGTTAGTGCAGCGTACGGCCTTAAAGACTACATTCCCATGGTGTCTGGGAAACCGTACCACA
Organism: Gadopsis marmoratus; assembly: GCA_036023855.1. Lineage (NCBI taxonomy): Eukaryota > Metazoa > Chordata > Actinopteri > Centrarchiformes > Percichthyidae > Gadopsis > Gadopsis marmoratus. Next base: position 11,035 of record JAVQJF010016001.1, on the reverse strand, counting down.
TCCTGTGCTGTGGGGACGTCCTCAGCACCGACAGGACTGAGCACGCCAACCAAACTCCAGACCCGAACCCTGACCTGAGGTTTGATGGACTCGTAGAAGCACCACCAGAGTTTCAGAAGGAACACCTGTTTCACGAGGTGAGAAACGGCTGCTTCCCTGTTTAAAAGCTCACAGTGTGTACGTGTGTAAGCTGCGTTGCTTGATCGCTGCTTTTCAGGACACGATAAAGATGCTTCTCAGTGAGAAAAGTGTGGACGCTCGAGGAACTCTTCAGCACGTCGTCTCACTGTTTCACTTCAAGACGTTTAACAACACGGCCAAAGACTACTTCCTCAACCTCTGGGACTTCATCACGGTGAGGCTCCTGACATGTAAACTGCAGTCAGATAATGATACAGCTCATTCTAAACCAGCCGGCCACAAACGGCCGTTTCAGTGGATATTCATGTTCCCCAGAGGATGAGTCCTGTTGCTTTTCAAGAAATGTCAACTAATTTGTTTCACTTGTCCAGAGAATCTCTCAGCACCCTGATCTCCAGAGGACGATCCCTTTAGATTTGAATGACTCCATGATCTTTGCTCTAGCCCCACCTTCAGGACAATATGAAATACTGTCCAGACTCTAAGAGCAGATGAATCATCAGGATGTTGTTTGTTCAGATTGTGGTAGTAGGAACATTGCTGCCTTTAGGGGGCGCTGGCAGCACTGATCGCATTGGTATTAAATGTATTGATTTATTACTGCTCTCTAACCAAAGTTAATGTATATTTTATAGTTTGTGACGACGGCGTATGTGACTCTGTTTGCTGTGACGGAGTGTGGTCTGGATGCTGTGGACCAGAGACCCTCAGATTACCCATCTCAGGTCTCCGCTCAGATGGACTGGCTTGGTGAACTGGCTCACAGGCTGGTGGACCTGGTGTGGATGCCTCCACCCCAGGAGGACATCAACACTGCAGCTGCTGCAGGTCACTGCGATGGAGAGAAGAAGAAAATCTTCCCTTTCTGTTACTGCAGAGAAGGTAGGAACTGTGTCACACAGGTGATAATAATATAGCTAACGGGTTTATGGATCCTGGTTATTGGTTTGTTTAATTCTGGATTTCATGACTGACTGTAAACTTGAACCAGTAAAAGAGGAGAAGCTCTGCAAACATATTGACTTTTTATTCTCTCGTGATTCAGTAAATGAGTCTCTGCTGTTTGTGTTTAATTATTCACATAATTACTGAAGATTTACAGTCAAATGTTTGAAATAACTGGAGCTTTTGTTGAGCCCACTTGTCTGTGACACCACCTGTCCTCCTGTCTGTGACACCACCTGTCCTTGTCCTAGAGAAAGCAGGTGAGCAGCTGGTGCGGTGCTGCAGTAACCTTTGTCCAGGTATCTGGTTCCATGAGGGCTGCGCTCGGGTTAAGACCCTCTCGGACCCACATGAGGACTGGTTTTGTAGTCCAGACTGTGGAGCAGATGGGACCTACGTGTACTGTCACTGTAAGGAGCAAAGGGGGGGGCAGATGGTCCAGTGTGGACTGATGGACAAGTGCAGGAGACATGAGTGGTACCACAGAGACTGTCTGACAGCAGCCGAGCGGACCAGAGCCGAGCAGAGTGAGGCTTCATTCAGATCCACACACACAAATAATAACTCATTCGTCCACTTGGTCTGACACTGTGTCCCCCAACGGGTAATTTGGAACTACAGTTCCCATAATACTTTGGGGCATGTAAACAGGAAGTGTAATGTTGTCAGCTGTGGGCTCCAATTCTGCTGCTCAGCGACGCAGTGCAGGATAACTGCTTCAGACACTTTTATTTACAGTATATTTTAGGAGGTTCAGGGATTAATGGTGATAATGAGTGAATAGTCAGATTCTGTTGGAGAAAGAGAACACGTTTCTGGTGGTCTGTGTTCCAGCTCCATGGTTCTGCTCAGAGTCCTGCTCCATGGCGTCTGACGGAGAGGACTTCCTGTTTAACTACACAAGGGCGGTGGTGTGGGAGGGGCTGTACCACATGGCCAGACGGGACGCCATCCAGGAGGGAGATGGAGACGCCATGACTGACTTCTGGAGGATGGACCTGGTTCTGCTGTGGACCCGACAACACCTGCAGCTCTTCAACAGCAGCCACCAGATGATCACCGGTACGAGTCCCAGGGTCACGGGGTTGGGCCCTCCCCTTCTCAGTGTAACTACAGTGTGTTATCGTCATGTTACCGTGTGGACAGGGATGGAGGGGTTCTACCCGGAGCGCGTCAGACAAGACATGAAGTGGAACCGAGTGGTGAATCTTCAGGGAACATCTGGAGGAAACATCAGCCTGGACCTCCTCACTGAGCTCATGATCACAGAGTTCAAAGGTCAGTTCACCTCTAAAGCTCTCATTACAGCTGGAGGACAGGTGTAGACTAAACACTGTTCAAACAGACGAATGTCAGCTCCAGACACTCCTCCTGCTCCTTCTTCTCCTGCTTCTTATTCTCCTCCTCCTCCTGTGAACATTGTGTCCTCAGGTGTGATCGAGTTCGGTAAAGGCAGCTTCACCAAGCAGCAGGTGGAGCAGAGTGCTCATCTGGCTGGAGCTCAGGCCAAACACCTGGACAGACTCTTCTTCACCGGAGGAAACCCTCTGAACCTGTCCACATACCTGTCCCGCCTGACCTCCTCGACCTGCAGGAGGGCAGAGGACGTGTCCAGGTTTGTGGAGGAGTTCAAGAAGGACGAGCTGTTCAGCTTCAGACCAGGAAGAAGACATCAGGGCTTCAACCAGTTCAGCTACCAACGGAGCCTGAAGAGCCCCGAGAGGATGGGGAGGAGCCTGAGGAACCTGTCTGAGGAGCTGGACCGAAGGACAGACCAGGTCCTCTGAGAGCCACAGACAGGTGAGGACGGGGAGTCATGTGATAGCTTAAAATCACCTGTGTGACATCACACACGTACATAATGCGGTGGCCATTTTGGTTTTGGTGCATGTCTGTATGGATCCTGGTTAAATAACAACCACTACGATAAATATTTCAGATGTATTAGTTTCTATGTTTGTTCTCTTACTGTAATGATATGTTTATCATTTTGGAAAGAACTAAGATTCAGTAAAAGTCTGTCCGTCTTATTCAGACTGTGGGAATTCAGATTTGGAGTCGCACGTCATTCAGTTTGACCCCAGGTGACGGACTGACACCAGCTGAAACCACCTGACAGCAGAGCTGCTTCACCAAGAAGCAGACAACCCGGAAAGGACTCGTGCGCTTCTGGTTTCTGTTTGTTCTCATGAAATTACAAACCTGCAGAGACAGCTGTCTGTAAATATGATGATGTATGATTATATTTTTCTGTCTGTGTGGGACTTCCTGTTGTCTAACATCCTGACTACAGAACCAATAAAATGTTATTTTGTGTGAAGTGTGTATGTTAATGGAGAGTTAGTTGGTCTGTAAATGGACTTCACTTATAAAGTGCTTTTACAGTTTGGTCACATTCACACACCGATGGTGACGTAGCTGCCATGAAGCTGCCGGCCTCCACTGGGAGCAACTCCGGGTTCAGTGTCTCGCCCCAAGGACAGTTGGACATGTGGACAGAAGGAGGAGGGATCAAACCACCAACCCTGGCATTAAAGACGGCCTGCTGTACCTCCTGAGCCTCAGCTGTAAAACATGAGTTTAGCTCTCTCCAGGTGTGACAGGTGTGCAGTCTGAACTCACCGAGCGCGGCGCTCATCCAGGACACGTGAGGCTCCACGTCGCCCGTCAGCTCCGGCAGCTCCTGCAGCAGGTTGGAACACTGCTTCTGCACATACAGCACCCCACACCTGTGCACCTGCAACACAGTCACACACATCTGCAGAGCAGTGCATGGAAATACTCAAGTACCTCAAAACTGTACTGAAGTACAGTACTTTCATTGAGATCAGGTCACAGGAAACGTGTCCGTCAGAGAAGCCGTGTACTACATTCTGTGTACTAAATACTGTGTATACTAAATACTAATCTGTGTACAGTAACACAACGATCGATGGCCTCCTTTCAGTTTCCTCACATTCGGAGCAGTTCCATCACTTTTAGGCTCAAAACACTGTCAGTACTTTTTCTGTAAATACTTATGTACATTTTACATCCTACTGTATTTGTTTACTTTTATAGAGGTAGAATGTTGAGAGCAGTACTCGTGGGAACTTCAAGAAGCAGTATATTTCAGTGTTTACTCCACACTGACATCCTCAGTGAGTAAATGTGGATTCTGGCGTCACCAGTCTTCTGTCTCCTAAAGGATCTGGTCCCGGATCAGGATCACGTGTGTGGTACTGAGTACTGTGTGAACGCAGTAAGCAGTAGTACTCGGTACTCTGTGTGTCCTCCCTCACCTTCCCTTCGATGACGTCGAGCACAGCAGAGAAACTCATCTGTCGCTCCTCCGGCATCACGAAGCGGTCGCCGCTCACGGCGTCGGCATAGCCGTTAGGAGTCACCGCAACGCTGATGACCTTTGACCCCACCTTCTCCCTGCAGACAGGAAACATCCTGATTGTCACTGACCACAGAAGAAGAACAGTGCAGGTGTGGGTGGGCAGGGCTTCCTCACCTCAGGTACTCTGGTGTCCACCTGGACAGAGCCGGCCAATGGCTGAAGGCATTGCGGATGATGCAGGGCTTGTTTGGACCAATCCAGTCGCGGTAGAACTGCAGCGGGTCAGGTGGCTCCTCCAGGTAAGGCACTGATTGGTTCAGATATAGATCTGAAAGGTAATCCATAAACAAAAAAATATAATAAACACTGATCAGTTGACTCAGCAGTTCACAAGAGTCGGGAAGAGCTGAGTCACCGTAGTTACTGTTTCAAACAAGCAATATGACACAAAAATGACATTTAGCTCATCTGGTAGTAATGGTACTTGTAGTAATGGTACTTGTAGTAGTTATAGTACCAGTACTGGTAGGTGTAGAAGTAATACTATGTAATACTTGTATCAGCAGCAGCGGTTTGAGTAACAATAAGTACTGTAGTTGCTGTAGTAGTAGTAGTACTACTGTTACTGTAGTACTACTCACCGTGAGCCTCCAATGAAAACTCAGTCAGACGTTTCTTCACAGACTCCATTTTGTTTCTACGTCACCGATCTTCAACCGGAAGTCCGTCACAGAGACATCAGATATCTGACCAGATATCAGTTTTAATATTAGTGAGAACTGATCGATTCGCTGCTGTCAGACGTTTCCAAACTCCACGCTGCTTTGTTTACATCCGGTACGCATGCGCAGAATTGCGTTCCTGGAGCGTATGAAGTGAGCAGGTCTCCCCCTGCGGGAGGGAGGACGAACTGCAGCTGCTGCTTAAAACGGCGGAAACGCGTTTAGTAATAATCAGTGAGAGTCAGAAGAATTGGAAGTTTAAACAACAGACAGCAGTTACTGCCTTTAATTCTCGGAGTTTGTCTGAGAATTAAACTTGAACTGAATATGAAATGAATGTAGGATATTTGAAATATATATAAATATATGAAACATGTCAAAATAAAAACATGGTTTGAATTATTGTTATACTGTATAAATGTATATTTAACGTGCATTAGACATCGGCTGTGCTGATATTTTCCTGCTGGCTGGTCAGATATATTGATTAGTGTGATCAGGTAAAGGTGAGTTTGGGAATGTTCAGGTAAAGTTTGATGTTGCAGCCTTCCAGCTAGCAGACAGGTCATAAAGTGGAATGATTAGTGGAGCTGAAGGTTTGAGGAGTTCAGGATCACATCAGTTTGATTGGATGCAGCTGTGCCCTGATCCAGGACCTTCCAGGCCCTGGATCAGGGCAGATGGTTCTTCACTCATGGACGAGTCGGCGTTGGAGCGTTACTTTGATGACTCCATTGCAAATGTGAGTACAGACTCTGACTTTTCTAACGGAAGTGAACTGACAAACATCAGATATAAAAACAGGATCCGTTTTCTCCGATTTTTGTTGCCAAAAAACGTTTTACAGTTTCACCCATTTCAGCTGTTTTAATTACAGATTAAATTAGTTCCAATTTAAGTTCCTTTATTTGGGAAGAGGCACCACTGAGCACCAAACTAACACCAGAAACATGTTGACTCTGTTTTCATTTTACCATTTAAAGCTGAAGTTTGATCCAGATTTCATCAGCTGATTCTGATATTTTCACACAGTATATTTAAAAACAGCCCCCCCGGTCTGTAAAATCAGATTTTTTTTGTTCAACATTATCTTTATTGCTGCTAAAAGTAAATTATCTCCCCACATCGTCACCTAAATGCTCTTTCAAAGTCTTTCCCACACTGGCCTCACCCTGAACCTGATCCAGTGGTCTGGACTGTTTCCTGTTGATGTAAGAGTCAGTGTAGCGCGTTAATGAGCACTTTAAATGAAATGCAGGATAAGGAATATACTAAAGATGCTTCTAATCCTGTTTGCTTTCTGCAGGACGCCAGCTTCTTACTGGGGGAGGAGCTTGGCCTCGAAAGCCCCGCCCCCTCCCTGCAGGACTCCTCCTCCCTGCCGGGGAAGGCGGGGCCCAGCACGGAGCAGGGGGACGACCTGGACCTCAGCTTCCTACCTGATGAGCTCAGCACGCAGGAGGAGCCCAGTCGTCATGACGACACAGGTATGACATCATGCTCCAAAGCCTGAATTTTGTTTTTCAATAAACTTTATTGGCAAGAATATGTCAAATAACAGACAATACAATTTGTGAACATAAAAACAGCAGAGAAGGAAGGAAAGTGAAATAATGACTACAGTTTATGGGTCTTTTCTGATTCATGTTTGTACAGGAAACATCAGCTGTAATAAATAAATCCACCAAATAAAATGGACAGCAATAATTTCGTTCAGTTCCTGTAAATCCTCTAGAGATGTCTTTACCTGATGAGGTAATAACCAACAGATACCTCCAATAAAACTGGACCCGTGTGTCGTGAAAACCACATTTGCCCAACAGCTGATATCACTACAGCAAGTACACAGAATATATCCTGTAAAATGGGAAACAATGTCTGAGGAAACTGTTCAGAGGAACAAATAAATAAGGCTGAGTGTATATATAATGAATAAAACTGACCATAAAATCTTGTTTCTGTTGAAATAAAACAGCTGACTGCAGAATGGACGTGGCCTCTGACTAACAACCTGTTAATTGTTTTGTTGCAGCAGAGAGTCAGACTGCAGCTCTGGACGACAGCGGAGTCTGTCCAGACTACAACTCCAAGGATTCCACAGCAGAAGCAGCAGCTAACGCCCAGCAAGGGGCGTCCATGTTGGGGCTGGGGATGGGTGCCTCCCCATTCTGTCCCATGACCCCCATGACCCCAATGACCCCCATGACCCCTGTGACTGAGAGGTCAGGAATCATCCCACAGCTACAGTAAGTTACTGACCGCAGTAAGAATACTTTATCTGTAGTACTGATACCACCTCATATAGCAGAATTAAGTTTCAGGTTGTTCATGTTAGTTTGTGTCTTTACTGTCTGACTTCCTGTCTGTGGCTCTGTCCATTGGTCCCAGTTGAAGATGTAAATCTTTAAAAAAAACACAAATATAAATATATATATATAAGCAGCTGCTCGCTGTAGTTTTTATCAAACAAACAGGAGGAAATAGTGCATTTGCTGAGACTATTTTCAGCAGCGGATGAATCCACATGTATTTGGGGCAGCAGGACGGTGTGTGAATAACCTGCAGTTTGTGTGTGTTGATGACTGATACTTTAAATTTAAATACTACATTGTGTGTGTAGGAACATTGTTTCCACAGTGAACCTGGGTTGTCCTCTGGATCTGAAGTTTATCGCCCTCCAAGCCAGAAATGCAGAGTACAACCCGAAGGTACTAAAACCTGAACTCTATAACATGGAATACATAAACATATCTGATCAGTGTTCAGGTGTTGGAGTCACCTGAGTCCTGGTTCTGAGCAGCCTCTACTCTGGACGTGATACCGCTGAGAACCTGGGATCTAGCAGCAGGGTTCATGTTGTGTTTCAGCGGTTTGCAGCGGTCATCATGAGGATCCGCGAGCCGAGAACCACTGCGCTGATCTTCAGCTCGGGGAAGATGGTCTGTACAGGAGCCAAGAGGTCGGTTGGTCAGTCTGTCTGTCTGTCTGTCTTCCTGTCTTCTCTCCCTCACCTGTGTGTGTGTGTCTGAGCACGTGCAGTGAGGAGCAGTCGCGACTGGCAGCCAGGAAGTATGCTCGGGTGGTGCAGAAACTTGGCTTCCCCGCCCGTTTCCTGGACTTTAAGATCCAGAACATGGTGGCCAGCTGTGACGTCTGCTTCCCCATCAGACTAGAGGGACTGGTCCTGACACACCAACAGTTCAGCAGGTACAAACACTGATGATTGCTGAGACACAAGGTTAGCCTAGTTTAGCACAAAGCCTGAAGCGGGGAAACTGTTAGCCTACCTCTGTCACTACAGAAAAACTACACCTTCCAACAGCTGCAAAGCTCCAGTCACACGGTCTATTAAATAAATGGGTGGTCTCTCTGGCTGGCTTTGCTCAAACATGTCAAAAATAAGAAGTGTTTAGCAGACATTGAATATGGTGTTCATCAAGGAAGCATTCTAGGTCCTATCCTTTTTTTTTTTTTTTTTTTATTTATTTTTTCTTTTCTTGTCTTTTCATTATATATGCTCCATATAGTTAGTTGCCAGTGAGGGCAAAATAATTAACCATCCAAATGTCAAATTTTTGTTATCTCTACTTCGCCACCAGAATGGCAGAGACTAGAGTCGGTGTTTGCTAGCCTGTCCAAATATATTAAGACACATGTTACGGATCTGGGAGTGATTTTAGACTGATCTTAGTTTATTAGCCATAGGTCACAATAATTTTATTTTTCCATCTGAGGAACATTTCCAAAACTAGACCTTTTTTAACCCAGAACGCTGCTGAAACCCTGATGCTTTTATGACAAGTCACTTAGATAATTGTAACTCTTTTTACTGGTCTAATAAGTCTTTAACATAATTACAATTAACTCGACCAATCGGTCGAGGCAGATGACGCCCACCAAGAGCCTGGTTCTGCCTGAGGTTTCTGCCTGTTAAAGGCAGTGTTTCCTTGCCATTGTCTCCTAGTGCTGCTCATGGTGAAAATGTTGGGTCTGTACATATAGAGTTGGTTTGGACTTGCTCTACATTAACAAGTGCTATGAGATAACTCTGTTATGATATAGCGCTATATAAATAAAATTGAATTGAATAGATCACTCTGCTCATCACTGCATGGCTACCTGTTCCTTTCAGAATTGATTTTAAAGTCCTTTGACTTTTCTACAAATCCTTAAATAATCCAGCACTTTCATATATCAGTGACTTCTATTTTACGTCCCAACTACACTCGGACCCACTGCCTTTCTTATAGGACTTTCAAAAGTTTAGTTTTATTTATTTACCACATCATAAAGTTATCTAAGTTCATACAGAGCAGGTCCAGACCGACTCTTTATTTACAGACCCAACAGTTCCCACCAGGAGCAGCACTAGGAGACAGTGGCAAGAACCAGGCTCTGGTTCAGGTTAGCTTCTAGGTCTCTACACCTGAAATTCAGAGTGTGGAAGTAGGCCTGCACAGTAGTTGGAAAGCATTTACATGTCAATTATTTATTTTATTAACACCTGTTTGTTCTGGATCGATCCATTTTATTGTGATTGATTACTGTAGTTATCAGCTGCTCTTTGTGCGTTTCCGTCTGTGCAGTTATGAACCAGAGCTGTTTCCAGGCCTCATCTACCGCATGGTGAAGCCTCGCATCGTCCTGCTCATCTTCGTGTCCGGGAAAGTGGTTCTGACTGGTAAACAAACTCACATGACCAACATGGTTTCTATAGTGACATAACCGCAGCACACACTACTGAATAATCACATTTAAATCCTGTGTTTACGTGAAGCTTTTCAAGTAAAACATTTCAGAATTACAAGTTATCTTTATATATCAAGATCTTTGTTTAATGATTAAGATCTGTTATTTCTTAGTATTGCCATAGAAACTGATGTTTCAGGTTGTTGTGGTTATCAGGTCAGTTAAGAGTTTTAGCTAAATGCTAATGCGACTGTATGTTAACCCTTTATATATAAAGTTGTAATAATTATGTAGTCGTGTGTTAAATTCCAGGAGCTAAAGAACGAACTGAGATCTACGAAGCGTTTGAGAACATTTATCCAATCCTGAGAGGCTTCAGGAAACAGTGAAGCCTGGCCTCTGACATCACTTCCTGTTCATTTGTAAATAGATGGAATAAGTATTTACTGTATATGTGTATTATTTTGTGTTGGGGCTGGTAGATGAGTCTGTTAAATGTTTCACCATCCTGAAAGAAAATAAATTAGTTTTCCATGACACAACGCACAGTCCGTTTTTCGTATTGTCAGTTTTTCTTTATTGGCATTGAAACTTCATTGTACATGAACTGTCTTCTATCGTACACATCTGCTGCGGTTGACAAATGTTTGCCATTACCCCTCTGTGTCTTACACACCTGTTCACCGGTCTCATCACCAGGCCACACCCCTTACGTCATATCCTCCCACCTCTCTTGAGCAACAATAAAAGGCAAATTGCCAGCATGAGACACTTCCCACATACAATCAGCATAATTCCTAACGAAGGGGAAAAAACATCAAAATGGCTTCAACATTTCTAAATCGCTGCACAGAAAGCTTCTGTTCAACTCAAACTCCGATTTTATGTTTTACTATTGAATATTTCCATCTCATCAGTTAGAATAACGTGGACTCGGCTGTTTGACCTTTAATGTCGATGAGTTGAACTATGGTGCCTCAGTGAAGGTGGATCAATCAGACTTCAGTATCATCCATCCATACACTTTCCTCCGCTTATCTGAGGCCGGGTCGCCGTGGCAACAGGCTAAGCAGGGTTGTCCACACGTCCCTCTTCCCAGCAACACTTTCCAGCTCCTCCCGGGGGACCCCAAGAGGTTCCCAGGCAAGTTGGGATATACTGTATATACGACGGTCCGGTACAGCACCTGCATTACTGCTGATGCTGCACCAAT
>JAVQJF010015967.1:0-14370 GCA_036023855.1 Gadopsis marmoratus | reverse complement strand
GCACAAACACCTTAAAAACGTTACCACAGTGTAACACAGGTCTGCCTGGACATCACGCTAACAGGAGCCTGTGTGACAGCAGACAATATGGTGGCATGTTATGTAATGATTCAGTTCAGCGTTATTTCTATAGCACTACATCATAACAGAGTTATATCATAGCACTTGTTAATATAGAGCAAGTTATCCAGTGTAGCGCAAGCTTTTCAACAAATATTAAAACCGTCCACATCATTCACGCATTTTCAGGATTATTCAACATTTCAAGCAGCTATCCAGTTTAGTGACAGCCTTTCAGCCTTCACACTTATTTTCTTCAGGAAATGCAATTTTTCTACTTTAAACTAGCGTAGCTGCCAAGCAGTGAGCCTGGAGTTCTGGGTTTAAAGGCAGCTACATGCTAAGAGCACATCGAGTTTAGTTAAGAGACAAAAAATGATTAAAACCAGATGAGAGTTTCACCAACAGGCTTCCTTTGCCTCTAGACATAGAGGATCAACTAAACGGGTCAAACGCAACAAAAATGCGCAACCCTTTTTGCATTTCTATATGTGTGTAAATCCATATTCATTATTTTGACTAAATAATTCACTCATTTGGTTACTCCAGAGCTTTCAGCCACATCTCTTGGCCTTCAACGGCAGACCGAGTTGACTCAGCTGTCCTGGAGACGGTTTAGTTGTTATTATGTAACAGCAGCTAAACATCTCCATGACAACTGAGCCAACTGCATTTGCCGATGAAGGCCATGAGATGTGGCTGAAAGCTCCAGAGAAGCCAAATAAAGTGGACCTTGTGCTATTTTCAAGCTCAAGAATGAACCTTCAAGCTCATGTGAAGGTGTATTCTGGTGACCTGGAATAAGTGAAACTATTTAGCTTTCAATACACTACAGTAACAGAATCTATTAAAAATAACTTATTTACTGCAGATTAATTAAATGTGAGATCTGTAAATGTTGACTTCACAATGTCCAAAATATACCTTAACCTGTGCGTGTGGGTGTAAGCAGGGAGGCACATTTATGACAAGGATCTATGAAGCTGCGTTCAAAGCCATGCAGAGAGCGTTGGAAAAAAGGGGGAGGCGACACCGAGGAAAACACAGGCTCCATGGAGGTCATGTTAAAAAGGTTTATTTCAACAACTGTCTGAATCGTGTTTGTTTATTCTCTGTTTGAAGTCCCAAAAAAGTACAAAAAAAACCCAACAAAAAAACAAGTACATCAAAGGATTAGAAATCACATCAATGAAAACCAAGACACATTGTGTTGCTTCTTTTTAAATCAATCCAAGCTATTTTTTTTTGTCCAATATTTATACATACTCACTGGATTAGTCAGACAAACATCAAAACCTCTCAGTAGCTTTATCTTAACTTCTTTTTCTTCTTTTTTTTTTTACAATGACGTTTCACGTACGTTTTAAACTTCTGTATGATTTCTTTCTTTTTACAAAATACACCAATGCAGGCAGGGGAAGGTGTGTGTGCATGTATACATATATGTTTTCATCTTTTCACTATATGTGTATGCTTCATATGTGTGTGCAGGTAAGAGAGATAAGGGAGAATAGAGTGACAGCAACGGGGGGTGGGGCTGCGGAACAGGGGCGAGAGTGGATGTAAGGGGGAAGGGGGGGGGGTTGCAAGGCGGCGGCAGGGTGAGACTGGTGGGGGGGCAGGGTTACTCTCAGCAGGGGCAGTGGCGGCGGCGGCGGTGGTGGTGGTGTACGTTTTTTGCAGCGGCTTGGGCCGCTTGGTGGCAGTGTTGCCGTGTCGGAGACGGTTGCAGACTGGGTTGGTTGGCTGGTACGTCGGCAGGCTGGTTGGTTGGTTGGTTGACCGTTAGGTGCACTCGGCAGCGGACGGACAGAGAGCAGGGAGGGATTTGGGGGCTCCCGTTGCCGGTGCACCTTGTCGTTTTCAGGTGTGGCGTTGTCAGGCTGCTGGGGTCGTTTTGTTTTTGTTTTGTTTTCACATCATGTTGTTCTGCAGTGAGTTTACCTCCGAGGAGTTCTCCTCGCCCAGGACCTTGTGGTTCTCATGTTTGGGGGTCAGAGAGTTGTGGATGTTGAGGGCGTCGTCCTCCTTGGGCGGGGCCTTCACCGGGTCCTCCAGCTTGTTCTGGGAATTAGGATCATCCTACCCAGGGAAAGGTGGAGGTGGATGGGTGGGGGCAGAAAGTACAGTTAAAACCACATCAATGGTTTTATGTTCAGTTGTAACTTTGACCCTGCCAATTGGCGGAAAACGTCTTTTAAAGCCTCTGTAGCAAAATCTGACCAATCCTTTAGAACTGGATTTCTTCAAAGACCACATTCATCTTTCTTAAAGACAGTAACAAAGAAAACCAGGCCTTTAAGAAAATACGTCCATATTGGACAATTCTGCACCTCACGAATTAGGTCCAATGCCAGCATTCTGTGCCAGTTTAGGTAAGTCTGTCCTTTGTGTTGTGAAGTGGAAGATAAGGGTGTGACGTGGACCACGTCCTGTAACAGACCAGTCCTCTTCTTAACCTCCTTTAAACCACAATGTTTCTCTGATCTTAAGTAAGTGTTCTAGTTTCCTAACCCTATCTACATCTTAACCGTTGTTTATTTACCACAACTATGTTCTTGCCCTAACCTTAACCTTGCTGAAGCTGCCAAGAGCAAATACTGTAGAAAGTGAAAAAACCCATAAGTGAACACAAAAAAAAAAATCATTGTCACTGAACGTAATGCAGTGTTTTGCAGAATCGTCCAACATCGACGTTCTTGTCTGGTGATTGGGTTGCAGAAAACAAAGATGAACTTATGTTCGATGTGCTTTTGAAGAATCCCAGAGCTTTGGATTTGTCTTTCATCTCATGCACGACGACGGATTTTCATGTTCCACCTTCATGCTTTAAAGAGCCACGTCAGCATGTTTGCACATTTTAGCTCCTCAACTACAAATCTTTACTTTATATTTTTTGCTCACCTTTTCCAAATACTTGCTTTACAGAGTTAGATTTTTAGATCTAGTATTCCAGGTAGCTATGGGTTAAAAGCCTTTTTTTTTGGCATGTCACATCAGGAAAAGCACAATAAAACTCATGAAGGCTGAATTCCATTTAGCTGCTTCAGTTTCATGGTCCTGGAACACTTTAACAGAACAGAACCATTGTTAATCTTATCAGTAACTTTTCTACCATCACCAAGTCAAAATGTCTGCTGTGAAAAACACCTACAGTATATTGTAACTGTATAATAACTTAACAAAGATGAATGCAGACTGTGATACACAACTCTAGCAGGTTTTCCAGAGCCGGGTAAAACATTTTCACATTGTACAGAAATTAACAGAAACCAGACACCTGGAATGGATGAAAAAATACAGTATATTCAACACAGCAGCAATCTTTGGTGATGTAGAATATTTGATTTGTAGTAAAAAGTCTAAAACCTGTCGACAGAAACACTGGTACGACCCTTTAGAGACCATAAAATACTCAACCAAATCAAATTGCAGCCATGTTTGGTTGAGGAGACAGGGAGGTGAACTGCATGAGCGACACATCCCGCCCCGCCACCGTCCCTTTTCAGGCAACCCAGGAAGCTCATGCACATCCACATGCAAGACCCTTTAACAATATGCCCCCCATGTGCAGTAATGATGCTCATGCAGAACGCCCCATCTCCTCCTGCTTTGCCTCCTTCCATTTACTGTCCCAAAGCAAAACAAAGACAAATAAACTCTCCACCCTGGTTGTTCATCTGTGGGTACCACCATCACACATACCCAAGCAGTCACTGGAGTGGAAGGGGGGGGGGATGGAAACCCCCAGCGAGTTTTAAGAGGTTTCAGTTTAACTCATCTGAATTTAATTAAGGTCAGAGGGAACAAATTGATTGCCGAGTCCATTTTAGCCCCGTTTTCCGGCCTCTTATCCCCAGTAATATTGCATGGCATCATCGACCCTGCCACGCCCAAGCATCCGGGGGGGGGGGGGGGGGTCGGCCTGCACCTCTTCACCACAGGCACATTCAGCACATACACACTGTTACAGACAAAGAGACACATTCATTCAAACACAAGTCAAACTCCAGAGCCAGAGGCCCGTGCCATTTACAAACACATCCTGATTGAATGTTTGCATGTGAATTCATTGGCACTCCAAGAAAGGAAGAGCGGGGAGAGCATTTACCCGGTGGCTGTCGGCCTAGATTGTAACTTCAGGCAGGACGTGTGGATACGTCACTTCCATGGTTATGGGATAGGGGCCCTCTGTCCTCCCGTCAGCGTGAAACTGGAAAATGTTTGTTCGTTTGTTGGATTTCATCGTTTTTGCATTGGTGGAGAGGGTTGGGGGGGCAGGTGGCGGGTGGGAGGCACAGAGTCATGAGGACTTTAGAGTGGGTGTCATTTTGGGGGGGAGTGGGAACAGAGATAAACAGGGTTCTGATGATGATGATGATGGAGGCACACGGACAGTTCCTAATGTCCTGTTGTCTTTTAGTGGGCTGGTATGGGTGGATTTTAAGTTTGGTCTGAGGCGCTACATGACTTATTTCAGATTCAGGAAATAAAATTCATGTTCATTTTGAGGTGGGGGAAACCTTTCCAACATGTTTATTTTCTTAAAGCCCCTATATGTAGATTTGTGTGTGTTATTAAAGCATAATTATAAGGGAATATGTGCTTGTAGAAAAAGTAGATGACCACATTGAAATTGGTGCAGCCTTGGTGTTATTGTTGCTTTTTTAAGCCACTCTAGTGCTGTGGCTCAAGGGAGAGTCCAGATTCAAGTATCTCAACAACTATGCTATAAGTATCTCAACTTTGTGCAGACATTCGTGGTCCCCCGAGGATGAATCCTAATGACGTTGATGATCCCCTGACTTTTCTCTTGAGCACCATCATTAAAATGACATTCTCTTTGAACTACTATAGATGGATTGCCATCAAAGTAGGTGCAGGAATTCATATCCCCCCTCAGGATGAATTCTAATGATTTCATTTAGCGCCATCATCAGTTTCAATCTGTCCAAGACTTTGGTTTATGACCAAATACCTGCAAAAGGGATGACCTTCCCATCAGACTCGGCTGTACTTTGTCTTTAGCGCTAATTAGCAAATATTAACATGACAACACGTCACAGTAAGATGCTACACATTATTCCTGCTAAATATCAGAATGTTAGCATTTATCTTAAAGCACCACAAGTGCTGCCTCATAAAGCTGCCAACATAGCCGTAGGCTCGTATTAGGAGGAATTATTAGTCAGAAATGTTCAAATCACACACACAGGGGCTTCAAGTTATTTAAAATGAAATATTATTGGATTAGGCAATCTTCTTTGCAGGAAGCAATGGGATTTTTATGGGAAATGGGGTCCTAAATTTGAGGTTGAATGATTTTTGCTAACAATAATTTTGATCACGGTGCACAAACATGATCAGTTAATGTCAGTTAACTTGGCCGTACCGCGTGTACTATGTATGTTAAAAATTAAATGTGTGGCTTGACATCCTTATTATTTGTCTCTGGTTGGAAGGGCGGGCTTTTCTTGCAGCTGATTAAATGTGTTTTGAATTTTCATTGTGTGAGAGTCAGTGCACCTGTGTGTTTGTTAGCTTTTCTATGCTTGGGCACAGCTCTTTTCTCTCTCACTCTCACATAAACACCTTATTTAAGGTACACAAATTAACCAAGAACTAGTTGCTTATTAGAATGCATAATAGTTAATTAAGCCTCTTAACCTACTAGTTGTAGAATATGGTCATGCAGTATAAGGCATTAATAAGGCAGCATTTGGACTTTCGGGTCAATTCAGTGAGCCCGAGTGCTAATTCAGTAGATGGAAATGAAATCGTCTCAGAAATCCCTGCCAGCTCTGGCCAGACAATTCATTTTCTGTGTTGAATTTATTTAGTATTGATTCAAAACGATTCAATTTCACCGTTTGCTGCAGAGGAAACCATGTGGCTGGACTCTCAATTACTGTTTGTGTGTGTGTGTGTGGGGGGGGGTGAGGACAAGAGGGTTCAATCTACCACAGTGAATGAAGCACAAAGCCTTCAATGACTGCAGAAAAACAAGTGCTTTTTGTGTTATTGTTCAGAAATGACTGGCGTGTGTGTGTGTGTGTGTGTGCTGGCTGTCTGCAAAATGTGTGTGTGCACGTTTTTTTTTTTTTTCATGGCTGTATTTCTGTGTGTATGCTTCAGTTTCTCTGTGAATTCTACCTTTTCTCCACCAACTGCAGGGGTTTTCTTCCACTGAAAGCCTCAGAGTGTGTGTGTGTGTGTGTGCGGCGAAGGTGGCACGTTGTCTGTCTGGACATGCAACAAGGTCTTTACAAGGTCAACGGTTTTCTACCGCAGGACCGATGCAGTTTTAGCGTGTCTGTTTACGATTGGGCTTGGATTTTACCTCCAGGCTCTGTTAAAGGGTGATTTCACTCAGTTTTCGTGGTTGTATCTCTGCAGGGGCTTACATGTAACTCGGTGTCCTTTTGGGTGACAGGTTGCATTGCAAACACAAACTGATTTAATCCCAGTTTCATGTTTAAGTAGGTACAAATATGTGTAAACTGAGTTTGGGAAACACTACTTCCCTGACCTTTAAAATGTCAGTTTTAAGATCAGCTTTAGTGCTGCTAATGTTACTCAATTACTAATATTAATTAAATTTCACGAGATGATAACCTGATGAAGAAATTGTGTAAACCATGAGCTCCACGTATCACTGTGAGGAAAAAGATGCATATAACTAAATCTAAGAGATCTAAAATTAAACTATCATCAGTTAACACACGAACAAAAGGTCTCTTTTTCAGAATTAAGTTTTCAATTGTATGCAAATATACCTGAAATGTATATGGTCAAAAGATTACAGATTGAGCCTTTAATACAAACAATAGTATTTATATTGTCATTAGATAAATGCAGAGACTCCATCTTTACAAAAAGGCATAGACTTGGTATGAATGTGGATTATAGTTTTTAGAAAAGTATCAATTTATGCTTCAAAAGGCTGGCAATCTATATAGAGTACTTAGAATAAATACTTTCCTGTACACATCATATTTAATGATAGGTTCAAGTCTACAAGCAAATGCCAGGTTGAACATAACCCCTGGATTTGTCAAACTCAGACTGTTGAGGCTTTAAATTAGCTTCAGCTGAACTTTATGATGCATTTTCTTGCAGAAAGAGTACATTTGAATTGTGAATTTTGTCCCCCATGTCCTACAGCGCAGTGATGTTAGGGAGGGATCCCTTCAGGGCCAGTATGGACAGGAGCAATTATCACAACGGCCAATGACTCTTTCTATACACATATGGGCACGTGAATATTGTACTAAAAGGAGTACTCCTCCGATTCAGCATTGCACTCCCGTAACACTGTCAGCAGCCTCACAGTGGACAGCGATGATTTTTACAGTATCAAAATGGATGAGGCAGAACCATAGAAATCATCTTATTTATTCCACGCGTTCTTCTTCCTCGTCAAAACTTGGCGCCTACATTACCCACAGTGCCCACTTGGGTGGGAGAATCAGGCGGCCTGGAGCCGCTAGCCTCGAGCAGAGATGAGTAGCGGGCTGCAGAGGTCCAAATCCACACCTCCAGATTTTTTATTTTATTTTCAAACTTGTAGTCTTCAGACCCAGCTGACACTGACTCACGTGACATCACTTGAGGTAATTTATCAGACACCTTTATATAAGAATTTAACAATATTTATCAGCACTCCCCAAGACCTATAAAATGTGCCCCTTTAAGACAGATTAAAAAACACCTGAACCTGTCCTTTATTGTGCTGTATACAAGACATGATTTTACAATGTTTTTAAAGCAGAAATTGGTACTTTCCTGAAAATATAAATGGATATTGGTGTTGAACATTAACTGGAGATCGTGGTGTACTCTCTTTTTATGAAATATTTTAGTTTTTTATGTATTTGGTGATTTGGTGGGAGTGGGTAAGGCTCAGATTGATCCACTGAGAGTTGAGAGAGGGTGATTGACAGGGCCACAGTAACAATGAGAGAGTTGTTTGAAAAGGGGAGGGGGGGGGACTATCTGACATTTGGGATTTGGTCTTACCTCACAGTCGGACTCCTCTTTGGTCTTACACTCCCAGGTGTATCTGCTCATGGTTTTCTGAGGGGAGGGGGATGGGGCAAAGGGTTATACTCCTCAAAACCATACAAGGCATCCTCAGAGAGAAAGACAGGTGGAGGCGGAGAGAGAGAGAGAGAGAGAGAAAGAGAGAGACTGAGCGAAGTGGGAAGAAAGAAGGATGAGTGGGAGGAGCGACAGATCGGAGACGATACAGCGAGATTAGGTAGAGAGAAAGAAGAGGCGGACGGGAAAAGATAGAAGCAGACAGATAAAATAACAGAGAGAGATCAAGTGTTGGAGACAGAGACCGACAGTAGGAGACTTCCTGTCAGACGTCAGCTGATATTCCCAGCTGGCTACAGACTCTCTGGTGCTGCCCGGCCATTACTCTGTATTACCACAGTAGATACAGGTTTGGATATTTCTGGCGAGGTTCTCCAGACACAGGGTTATTAGTTTGGAAGGGAATAGAGGTCATTTGCTTTATTAGTGGGCGTATTTTGTGGGGAAATTGGTGAGTTGATATGGTTTTTGGTTTGGGGTAGCCTAAAGTGTATGTGTATAAGCGAGTTTTGCACGTGGTTGGAACATGTGTTAGAAAATAAACCATGGGCTGAATAGTAGTTGCAAATCTGTCGCTTTTTTGGCTAAATGGATGGACAAGAGGGCAGAGTGTGCCACATCTGGAGCATGCAGATCAGTCACTTACACCAAGATGATGGTCACTAATGTTTTACCAGGGTTGGGGTTCGACACCATTTAATCAAATCCGAATCCAGCATCCAATCCGCTTCTCAAATCAGAATCTACTTAGGTTTAGCTTTCAACATCTGTAACTAAAGTAACCAAACTAAAGTTAGAATAACTAAAACTCAAAGATTCAGTTGAGCTGAGGCAGAAACACTTCGTATTGATAAGCTTACTTTTATAAACACCTTATTATTCACGGGCTACTTGCTCCAGATGCTTGAGGTCCAGATTCAGCTCTATAAGGCTCTAAATATTATTCTAAATATTATAATAGGGAGATTTAACACAACTAGACAACAAGAGGAGACTAAAACACTATAAAACACACTAGGCATCGCAGAGTGAAGACAGAGCTTACAGAGAGCAAAAAAAAGCCAAATTTCATTATGATATTTTAGGAAGTTGCTTGTGGGATTAACATTAAATATTAACAGCTGATAAATAACCATTGAAAGCAACGGTCAGTGTCAACTCAAGGCTATAGGAATGTTTTGTATACTTCTTTTTGTTAATTAAAAAGAGCAAGAAGCGATGAAAGATTTGTTCATATTTTTTTATGATCCGAGTTTGGCAAATTTGGGAATTCTGCCAACCTGAAACCAAATTCAGAACAGAACCGCGCATCGGAACCCAACCCTATTTGTTACTTAAAGGCACAATGTGCAGTTTTTATGTGAACAAAGTTTCTCAGCAAACATGCCGAGTGTATCCTCGATGACTCACAAATCAGGCTTTTGTTAATTTTTATTAATAGTTTTGAAACCTGCATTGTTTACTTCCCTGCCTTTTCTGCCACATTGCTACTGGCATCTGAAATGTATATCAGGTCGCACGTATGCTCGATGCCTGCCTGTGCATTCTTGAGCATGACACAAAATTGGGACCTACATATTCTAAGACACTA
This sequence comes from Gadopsis marmoratus, assembly GCA_036023855.1. Classification (NCBI taxonomy): domain Eukaryota; kingdom Metazoa; phylum Chordata; class Actinopteri; order Centrarchiformes; family Percichthyidae; genus Gadopsis; species Gadopsis marmoratus. Next base: position 4,619 of record JAVQJF010015967.1, on the reverse strand, counting down.
GCCATACTAGTGGTCAAAAATGTCACAGGGTATCTTAAGGGTGCTAAAACTAATATTTTAAAGTATTTACAAATACTATTCAATCCAGTGGATGAGTGAGGATTTTGGGGGTTGTGATATGTAGGTGGTGTAGAGTTAGGAAGTGGACATTTTAGGTATATCGTTAGGAGGTGTTGATGGATGATTTGTTGTTACTTTATTGGCATTTCATGTCTGTCAAGGTAGTGAAAATGGTATTTGATCGTGGTTACAATGAGATACTGGCTTCTAAAGAAATGAAACTGTTGAACCAGCATGAAAGAATTGAGAATTATAGAGAAACAACAAGTTGCTGTAGGTTTACAAGTGAACAAAACTACTGATGGAGTTGTTAGAGGGTGGTACCACATCCTAAAAACAAAAAACAAATCAAAACAAACTCTGCCTCAGTTGTAGCACTAGAACTAGCCATGCTGCTACAACACTAGCGTTGCCGCTACTATCTACCCATGCTTCAGTTAGTGAGGCACTCTGTCGGCTCTCTGCTGCCACCTGCAGGCAGTCATAAGGCGTTGCATCTCAGATGTTTATCCTGATAACCCCGGCCATATCTCACAAATGCCCCACACCGTTAGCTTACCTGTTTGTGACATCACTCCCCCCCCCCCCCCAGAAAACCACAAGACACCATCCCTCCCACCTCCCTCCCCCCAACCCGTTTTCAGGATAAACAAGTAAAGCAAACATTTCCTCTTAAGCACAGATTTGTAAACAGATAGCGAAGCAGAGCTGCAGTGGCTGACATGTCCACCGGGGGGCACATGTCAGCGACAGAGCAGGAATGCCGTGATCAGAGAGAGAGCAGGTCAGAAAGAGACGGGGTGGGGAGGGGTCGCAGGGAAGGATTGTGGGAGTTTTCTCTTGAAGGGGTCAAATTAAAGCCACGGCGGTTTGCTAGCCACACTGTGAGGATAGTTTCAGGGGGAATTTAACCTCTAACCTCGGCTGTGTTAGTGCCCCGATTCACCCACTGAGCTGATTTATGCTGCATCTCCTCTTCGTCAGCATGCAATTAAGAGTTTCTTGGACACTGTTCAGTCAAAATAAACCAGTGGGGTGTTGTGTGTCGTGCCTAAAAGAACTAGTTAAAGCTAAGGATTTCATTTTTGCGGACATTCTCACTTTGAAATGGTTTAAAAAAAAAACATTTTTCTACAGCAGGTCCATATACTGTTTTGTCATGTTGCCGTCACCTTCAAAATAGGATCAATAAGCAATAAACCAGGGGAACTAAAATCAATAAACGCAATGAAACTATGAGACTCGACATGAGCCATCGCGTTGCCATGGTAACATCCTGCACGGTCGCTGCTTGCACACTTGCTGTTGCAGCACATACTCACACCCTCAGGTGGAGTACAAAACGGGGCATAATGAGTGATTTTTCTGTGTCTGTACTTGTGTCCTTCGCACTTTAAAAGTAGGTGGTTTCCTCCTGAAATTCTGCTTGCAAATGTCTGATCAGGATCAAGAGCTCTTTAAAGGCTCTCGCAATATTTAAAATGTATTTTATGCCACTCGTGTCACTTACCACTGTATCCCACTCAATCTGATATGTGTTGCTGAATATGTGTGCATCCAGCCCTTTGTGTGTACATGCATGTGCGTCTTTCAGTTTTCACCTGCCTTTGCATTTAAACACAGATTTTGTTTTTGTCAATTTAATCGCAGGTTGATTGAAGTCTATGCTCCATTACGTCAAAGCAAGACTACGTCAAGACAATGTTGACAGGTCAATAGTGCTGAAATGATTAGTCGAATAATTGGTAATTCAGTTATTTATGAAGAAAAAGGGCCAAATATTCGGTGGCTCCTACTTCTCAAAACAAACCGTTTGAAGATGTCACCTTGTGTTCTGGGAAATTGGCCTGATCTACTCTACGTGTCTTAAATATGCTTCTTTGTGCATCCTTTAGTTTTTGTTCTCATCCCCTTGCATCAGTATTTCCCTCGCCACCGGTGAAAACTCCCGCCATCCTTCCTTGCACTTCGACCCCACCCGTCCCCCTCCTTAGCGTTTCACACCTCGGAGTATTGGAGAATACCCCATCATGCCCATGCATTAGGGGAGGGGAGGGGAGGGGGGTAGTCAGGGGGCCCGGGCAGGATTTGCGGGGGAGATGCAGAAGAAGGGGTGAAAGAGAGAGAGAGAGAGGCAAGAACCACGTTACCTGACAGATAATGTTATCATAGTAAGCCAATGCACGGGCATGAGGGACGTTAGGAGGGGTGTCGCACAGTTTCCTTACATTTGGGTGGGAGCCCTCAGCGATGGTGGACAGCGAGAAATTATCATTGTGCTGCTCCGATGTAGGCCGGTACTTACTGCTGGGTGTCGGAAGATGGAGTAGGGGGTGAGAGGGAGAAGAGGATGTGGAAAACAAGGTGGAGGAAAAATAAATACAGTATGGAGTGGGGAGAGAGAGGAGAGGGACGGACATTTAGGAGAACGAGAGAAAGGAGAGGGAGAGAGAGAGAGAGAGAGAGAAGCCAAGAGGATGGTAAAGAGTGTAAAAGAGGAGAATTTGGGGGTCCAAATAAATACACATAATTTTGGAAAGATAAGAGAGTTTGTTTGATTTGAAAAGAATCCAGGAGGAGGAAGGGAGGACGAAATGGGGGAGAAGTGACATTTGCAGGCGATGATCCAGAAGGTGGAGAGAAGGAGACAAGATGGTCGAGCGAATCCAAAAGGAGAGAGAGACGAAGAAGGACGAATGGAGAGACGGTGGAACAAAAGCAGAAACAGGGAGGTAAGGACGGACAAAATGGGCAAGAAAACAGGACAAATTTAGGGGAAAAAATATTACATTGTTGAAGAAAAGAGACAGACAGACGGACGGACGGACGGACAGACGGGATCATCAGAGGAAAAAAGGTGGTGGTGGGGGGGGGGGGGGGGGGGAAAAAAAAAAGCAAGAAGGCAGCATTAGTTAGACAGCAAGTGCACGTCTTCCGTTTGTCAGCTGGCACAAACATTGAATCTGTGATGCAACACACTGAGAACAAAACGATTCACCTCCGAGCGGCAGATTTAGGCTCTTTATCGGAGGCTACGCTGTGACTCGCGTTGGACCCGCTCTTTCCTCGCCGTGGCCAACGGCAGGTCAGGACTCTCTTTTTGTCCACCCAGCTGACAAGTGACGAGGATATTGATGATGATGATAATAATAATAATAATAATAATAATAATAATAATAATAATAATAATCCTCGTTACGTCCATTGTAGATTGCAGCAAACAAGCCAGCCACACTTTTCTCTCCAACCCCCCCAACGGTGCTGAGAGATTAACGCCTCACTCACCTCTCTAAAGATACACGCACATAATCCACCTGACCTGATACGCTGTCGGGCGTTTGACACTGAAAGACCACTGATGGGAGTTTGGTCAGAAGTGTCATTTCCATCGCAGGAAAGATTACTGTGCTGCCACCTCTGGTACAGGTCTTTCCTGTTTTATAACATTCCTTCACATTTTGATTGCTCATTTTTCATATTTGTATTCCTGACTTGCTTTTTGTTTTACATATACACACAGTATTTAATCTTTCTCTATTACGCTTATGTTTCCACCAGTTCACCAAAGCACAAACCTACTTGGCAATAAATCCGATTGTGATTCTCCTTTCAGTCGGCGTTGAACGCTCGACACAAAAAAACATATAGATTTGACTGAGGAAGCTACCCAACTCCGCACACCTTCCCCCGTTTAATATAACGCACGGTCACCTACAAATACATAAATTATGCAATCAGATGGCATCTTATCCAGTAGGATGAGAAACTCCACTCAAAGTATCAAACACTCGTGAAAAATGTTACCTTAGAATCGTATGATCATCAGAAAATATCTCATCTATCCTTCAAGCTCTTATTCTGTAAATATGGATGATTCCTGTCTAATCTGGTCAACTGGACAGACGCATGAAAACGTGGCGTACTGCCTTTAAAACAGATGAACACAGACTTTGCTTTTATCTCGTCAGCGAGTTAGACTGAATTCTTTGAATTTGGTCCTCTTTCTTCTTCTTCTTCTTCACCGTCGCCGACTTCTCAGAGGGAAGTGATGTTCGTCTCAGGGACCAAACGAGACAACAGCTTTGACGCGAGTGTCGCAGGTGTGTCGCCTCTCTCTCGTGCACCCGCGAATCTTCCTCCTCGAACGTGCAACGCCCGTCGTTTGCCCCGCTCCCATATAAACCTTTATGTCAAGAGGCATCAGCTGTCCTCAAATGTCTAGTTGTGTTTCTCCCATCTCCTCACCCCCCCCCCCCTTTCCCCGTCATATCTATAGTTAAAGAGGCTGTGATCTACTTCCTGAATCCCCTCTCAGTTCCACAACAGCTGAACCACTCGCACAAACACGCGTCTTTCTAAATTTGACAAAAAACAACGGTGTGGGCACATATCTGAGTTTTACGCATCTGACATGCATCAGACGCCGAATTCTTTATTGAAGAAACATGGCAGCATCGGTTGTGCCCCCCCCCCCCGCGGGGGGCCTCCGGGAAGGGGGGAGTGGGGGGGCGCGGGGTTAAGGGGCGGGGGGGGGGGATGGGGCGGCGGGGGACGCGCGG
>JAVQJF010015962.1:0-49037 GCA_036023855.1 Gadopsis marmoratus | reverse complement strand
AGAAGCCGCACCAATCCGCCTGTCCATCTCCCGCTCCATTTTACCCTCACTCGTGAACAAGACCCCGAGATACTTAAACTCCTTCGACTGGGGCAACAACTCACTCCCAACCCAAAGGGGACAACCCAAAGGGGACAATCCACCGGTTTCCGGTTTCAATCAGTGTCTTGCTTGGCCATTATTATTGAGTGTTTCTTCTCATATTACATACACTTATTGTAGAAGAAATATTGTATTTTGAAGCGCTGATAGAACCAAACATTGGCAAAATATCTATATATCTATACTGTGCAATTTCCTCTTTCACCATCACTCAGCTCTAATATTTGCAATAATTCTCTGAAATATGCTGATATCTACCATTTTCAGGACTGACTTTCAACAGTATTGACTTAAGTGGTGCCGCTTAAACCTGCCGTAGCCTCATGCACAACAACCTGATGGAATGTAACCAGACTTCATTGATGGACTCTTCCCAGCTCCGCTTCAAAACTCCTTTGTTATGCTCATCCTCTTTTCCCCGAGCCGGCAATTAGGCCAGCAGTGGGTCCTAGTTCCTCTGCGCAGTCACAGCCAAGTCCTGATCTAAGTTAAAATAATTGGCGTAATGATCTCAGCTCATTAGCGTCCCAGCCTCAGGATGCCATTCAGTCCCAACATCATGAGCCCCAGAGAGGGCTCTCAGATGGGAGGACTGGTATTTGGTGTCTAAATAGTCAGACACTATCCATTGATATTTGCAGTGAGAAAGTGCAGCAGACGGGATAAGTGTCAGCATGGCTGGTCTCATCCTCTGTTCTCGGTTTTCTCACTTTTACCTCCTTTAATCACTTCCTCTGGAGAAACAAAAGACCTCAACAAGGGCTTAAGTTGGTCCTGAGATGGTTGCCATGGATACAGGGCTGGAGCAGCTCTGTCTGTTCCTTCAAACGGCTAACACATATTCTGGGCCCCACTCACTAAGCCCTTCTCCTCCACCAGCCTCTTCACAGTTTGAAAGCCAGGGGGGCTCTGACCCAGCGTGCCCACTTCACCTCTACCCTGCAGCTCTCCTCTCCTGCTCTCGCCCTCTGCACCCAACCTTGACAAACGTCGGAGGGTGGTAACAGGGGCTGGATCATATAGTTTTCTGTCAAATCTGATAGTCCAAGTAAGCGATCGAGGTCAGGGTTAGCGGTCCTTGAGACACAAGTTGTCCAAATTAAACACTCAGTGACAAGTGGAATGGTGGTGAGCTGACACATCTTCAGCCCATCTTCAGGGACCCATGTTTGGGTCACAGCACGATGAAAGCTGTGGGCGTGGCAGCGCCGGGAGGGGCCCGTCAGGAAATGTGTATCAGTGCGTTAGTCTTTGTGGTGAATGATGAAATAGTAGAAAATCCCTCTAATACTTGCCCTTTTAGAAAGTCATAGTAAAACATTTAAACTGCATCAATGATTCTGAGTGGGAAATACTTTGTATGCTGGTGAAGATGGTCTGCCTTTCCTTCCCTGTTGCTTCACCAAAGTCAATTCATTCGATGTGCGTGTGTGAATAGAGACACAGAGACATGGTTCCTTCAGTTGAATTTCGGGAACTTTTTGCTTCAGATGAGCTGTCAGTGTATTGAAGAAACATCAAAAGACAGCACACTTGTGGCTTGATGAGTGCAGAGAGGCAAAACAAAGATTGTGGACAGAGGCTTGTGCTTTTGGCGGTGCTTCTTTGTTCTGGGCTCCCTACATGGGGCCCCGTGATGATTAATAAATCCGCTTGCCTCAGACTTCCCACTGTGAGCCCCAAAAACATCCAAAATGTCAAAAATATCCTCATGTGTTAAAGTTTCCCAAATATATGTGTGGTTCTTACAAGAAGAACAGTGAAGCCATTAACTGGATATTAAAAATCTGTATTTTTCATATTTAAGTGGTTTTGACGTGTTATATTTTAGTTTGTCCAGCTCCACTGAAAACCGGACTCTTCTTCTGACTATAGTGACAGTCACTATTATTGATTTGGAGTGATGGGTTTGTTTAGGGATTGTGACTATTTGATAGTGATCATCTCTTTTTGTGTGAGGCTTTATTGAATCCGCCCTTCATCATCTCCACTGAGTGTCCGTTATGGTGCCAGCGTTACTGGACCAACAAGGCATGCTTTACCTATCATCACTAAAATATCATGGACATCATGTGTACAACCAGGAGTTAGTTGTATGTATGCTTGTTGCTTCATGCTTGACAACAGTGCCGACACATCTGAGAAAAGTAAGCATCCAAAAAGCTATAATTTAGTGTTTTTACAGAACTGCTCCTCTTCATGCATTACAAAAAGCCTCTAGATTATTGTTTCCCTTATTACAGAAATGGCACTGAAAACACTGAAGTAGGTCTGCAACTAAACATGATCATTATCGAATCTGCAGACCATTTTCGCAAATGTTAGAAAGTAGTGAAAAGTGGCAGACGTTTTCCAAGAGTCCTCGTTGACGTCATCAAATGTCTTGTTTTGTCCAACCAACAGCACAAAACCCAAAAATATTCAGATTACAAAGATATAAAACACAGAAAAACATACACTATAGAATCAGATATTCAGAATTCATCACAAAGTTTTTCAAATCCACCAAATTACTATCACGTCTGCGAGCCAAGATTGAAGAAATCCTCAAAATAGGATCATCTGTTGTTCATCTGCTGATACAGAACACAGATGCCTTAGTTCTTGCTGTATCTCTGTGTGTGTTTGAAACTTTGAATGTACGCGTACACGGTGAACCCTACACTTCTACCCATGACTGGCCTTGCGTGTTGAGGAATAGGGATTCTCAGACCCGCTGGCTGTGCTTGAAGCATAGCATTGGTAGGTTTATGAACAATCTGGACCATTCCAGCTTATTTATTACATGAGCCTTCAGTGGCGCTCAGCACAGTGGGGAGAAAGGCTTGGATGTCCCAGGAGTATTCATTTGTAAAGAGGGTCTCTCTTTTCTTCTTTTTTTTATTTTTTTTTAATGGGCACCAGGTTTCTCAGAATGGAGGAAGGTGCAATAATTGCTGCGCTGCCAAATGCTCCAATTAGAGCCCCAATTGATGAGCATATTCTCTCCCTAAATTTGGCACCTGGCTGACATCAGAGAAGATGTTTATTTTTTTTGCTAACACTGTTTTTGTACATTATATTTTGCCTTACATTACACCCTACTGTTTATGACTCACCAGTCCTCAGAGACGGGTACTTTGGAAATGTTGGTGGTAGGTGGCATTTCCCCACGAGTTCTCCCCATGTTTTTCAGCGAGATTGACTGGCATGAGGACAGATGATGTACAATGTACTGTTTTTGTGCAATCAGTTCCTGCAAAAACACACCAAACATTAGGAATTTTCCTGGAATAGCCAGATAGCATTATTTAGCTTGAGAGCATTAATCTGTCTGTCAGGGCTGCTGCTGTTGTCGTACTGAGGGCTCTGTATAATTACAGCATTTAGAATCACTATAATGAGGAAAAAAGGCACCGGTCAAGTGCTGGTAAAACTACAGAGTGTGAGCATCAACAATGTCTTTTCTGCCTGATCTATTTACCAGTCTATCTTTTCTATCTGATCCATCTAAACTATCTACCTGTCTTATCTCTTTGTGTGTTCTCTCTTATCAGTCTTTATTCATTTGTTCATTTGATCCTTGTTTCTAGGTGCCAGGACCACAGTGCCGCTATGCTGTCGGCAGTATTCTGAGCGAGGGAGAAAACGAGGCAGATGATGAACTTCTAAAGAACTATGAGACATCAGGCTTTAATGTCTTTTCCTTTCCTGAAGTCACACACGTGGTCACTACCTCGTTCCCCCACAGGACGTTTTTCTCCGTCCTTCTGGGAGTAAGAAGAGTTTACCCACGGCTAGAGCACTACATCAAGGTATTATTAAGCCTTTTGGACCCTTTTCTACAAATCGCACTCACTTGAATTTTGTATGTCACTTCATCTGATCTTGAACGTAAAAGACGTAATTTTTTATTTTTTTTTAAACAACCAAATATTTCTTTATTCAAAGTTTATACAACGAAAAAGCAAATGCTCCATTCAGGAAAAAATGAAATAATGATGACCACAAAATAGGAAATAAAGTACACTTTTACGTGAACACACTGTATACATACCAATCACCCATGCACCCATGGACAGATGTGTTGTACAAGCCCAGGTATGTATGTGAAAAGTGCCTTAATTCTTCTGGTATCTAAATGTACCGGTAAAGGAAAACTGTATGAAGAATACTGTATCTGGTCTCATGGTCCTCAGTGTTCTCACAGTGTCTTGGCTTGAGTCAGCACACAAAGAGCCAGTAAAACACTCATAGAACACAGCATACAGATATAGACAGTGGGCTTTCAGTGATTATACTCTGACTCAGATCATGACCATCTACAAAAATATTTCACATTTTGAAAAATTATGTCTGGATGATATTTCATATTTAAAATGGGACTGGTTGCAGTAAATTACCATTATGAGCCACCACCTGTGTTCTTATTTTAGTGGTAGGAAAACAGGAAAGGAAATGTGCAATGTGAATCGTGTTTGTGTGATTGAATGAATCATTGCTAACTCTAAGATGGGCTTACGTCATCGATCAATATCTAACCCCATGATCGTCACATGCACGTGAGTCATACTCTGTGTTCTCAGGCTGCACAAAGTAAAAATCTAAAGCTGAGCACGTCAAATCTTTTCTTTTACACTTCCTTACACCTTCTTTTGCGGCATCCCGTGGAGAGCTGGGTAGGTGTGTGTGTGTGTGTTAGGTGGTGCAGCAGAAAGAGATTTATGGTTGGAAAGGAGATGGAGACGTGGACTCGGACTTGGGAGACAAGGAGAAGAAAGAAAGCGAACAATTTGAGCTCCTTTTAGCACTTTATGATGAAGTATCTCCCGAGTGCTGCTTGAGGGACGCTGGGAAAGTGAGTCATTGTGATGAGCAGAGAGTTTTGTGGATATGGTTTAATTATGCAGCGTGCTAAAACAGGTGGCAACACCACAGGTTGTCTCAATCACTCATCTTCTGCTGGAGGAATGTGTTTGTGTGTCCTGTCTGGCTGCCTCTACCATCTGCTTGGACGCTGTTTAAATCTGGCTCCGCTCCAGTGTCACTTAGCCTGTCTGAGAGGTCAGCCCACACAGTCATCGGACTGGACAGACAGACCAGTCTCTACTTAGTTACGTAGTTGAAGCCCTATTGCATTTTATAATTAACGAACCCTGACAAAACATCTGTAACACATATAGATACTGGTTGAATCGGATAAAAGAATAATAGCTACAGAGTATGATGTGACTTTCTCTACTTTCAGAACAGACATTGAAATTTTAAAGTGTATAGGATTTCCCCAGTTATACTCAGTTGCCGGTTTACTTGGTACATACAGCTAAAGTGAATGTAGTCTAATACAAGAGGCCTGAAAGAAATCTTACTTTCATGAAAACCATAATGATCATGCTTTGTTTAGAGAGATGTTTCAACCTAATTGACATTTTGGATGATGCAGTTTCTAATGTTTAGAGACTATAGTCTTGTTGATATAATTGGGGTGGACAAAATATTAGAACCACCTCTCAGTACAATGCGATACAGTTCAGCAGCACCACAAACAGCCTTCAAAATTATATAAAAGTTTAATCAACACCTAAAACGGTTTCTTCAAAATGGAACTTTATAACCTTCACTGAGGAAGAATCTGCTGCAGGCTGTTGTATTAGACTATCTCAGTTTTAGCTAGATTTACCGAAGGGTATAGAGTAAATGTGTTAATTCCAATAACCAATACTGGTTCTGCCTACAATGCCTCATGTGGGAGGCTTTCTGTCCTCATCTATTATTGCTCCTCCAGCTATTATTGATATGCAAGGACTGAAAAGAATCCAGACATAAACAGTCATGTCCATATTAGCTGTTCTGGAAGAAGGAAGGCGTAGGGCAGATTACACACACACACACACACATACATACATATATATATATATATATATATATATATATATATATATGTACACACACACACACACAGAGTATACTGTATATAAGATTATATACAAGATGTAGTTCTGGATCTGGAATTTCTGCCATTAGACAAACACCCAAGTTTGGACTCTTGGTCAGTGCAGGTGGAGCTTGCAGCTGTTAGCTCTTTCTTTTCTGAATCTAGTACATTTGCAACGTGGCATTGCACTGTGGTATTTTGATATTAAAAGAGAGCCATGTAGGTACTTAAATACAGCTGTGCGATTTTGAATATCAGTTCAACAGGGATGATCTTATCCCCCATTGTGGTTTCAGTGCACACTGTGAAACACTTTTTTTGTTGGGAAAATTCACAGTGAAATTCAGTTCTTGAGTCGTACAACATCCAAAACCGTGTTACCTCCTGGGGAGTGATTCTCTTTCATCACAGCATTCATCCAGAATGCACCTTAACACAGATTACCTGGTCTTCTGTGAGAAGCAGCATTACCCTACAAGGCAACATTCAAAGAGTGACTACCAAAATATATTGTCAAACAAATCCAGGCATTTTCCAGGTATCAAACCGACTAAACCAAGTGTCTATTTTGAAATTGCTAGAGCATTTAAAACAGCTACATTTATTACCTGAACCACAGGAAATGGTCCACATTTGATGCTCCCTCATATATTTTCCAACATACACAGAAACTAACCAACACTATATCTGAAATTAAAATTAAAAACTAAATTAGGCCAAGTTTTCTGAAGGAAATGCACATGAGCCCTCAGCCAAAGATTTGTCAAAATATTCGTCCCTGTTAAAATGTATTAACATGTTGAGTCTTTGGAGCCTTTGAAACATTCTAACCTTGAAGCAGTTGAAGTGTCAGCTGAAGCATCAGTTAATTGTAAGCAGAGTGAGAGTTGAAACATCAGGATGAGTTTAAATGTAAGCATGAAAATGAGTTGTTAAGTGTTGCTTAATGTTAAAGGACTGAAAGGAACTGCTGAAGTCAGTTTAAGCATTTGTCCTGAAAGCAGTTGAACAGTCAGTGAAAACATTTGTAATGAAATTGCTGAAAGGACCGTAAATTATTTTAACCATATTTAAAATATATTTTTAAGCCAAATGCAATGTAAATGTTCTAAACAAATTATGAAACACTACAATATTTGACTTCATTATAAATAGTTTATTAACGTATACAATTCAACAACAGTATTTAAACTAAAATATGGCTCACATTTAACAGAAACAGCCTAACAGCACAATCGGTTCTAAATGGGTTTCTTTTAGTGAATAAAGGATGCTGTTGATGGCTGACACTTTGAATATCCCAAGTGGTGAGACCTTTTAAAACAAGCTCATCAGCATTTAGCATGCCTGGCTTGCCACGGCAGAATGATTTCTGTCTGTCAGACACTTTGAGTCGCTGCCCCATGGTCGAGCCTGATATTTGCCTAGTCAGACCATCGATCGGCCCCAGTGTTTTTCTTCAGCGCTTGGCTTTTTAGTGCTGGGCTACATCAAAGGCGCCTTGGCATCTTGAGATTTGATTCGAGCACGGTGGCCAGGCCTTCAGACTGGACTGGGGACTGTGTTGGAGGATAATACTGCTGACATTCACAGAGATCTAAAGGTTTGCGAAAGGCAGACGATGGAACATTTGTTCGCTTGAGGGCACTGAAGTTTCTTGCCAGCGCAGAGATTCTGGGCTGAATATAAAGCAAGTTTTCCTTTTGTTCTTTAGAAATGGCCCTTTTTAGCAACGGACACACATGGTAAAGTGATCATAAAGTCTTTTTCGGCACAATAGGTAATGAAGCCTCATTTTTGGGGCATAAGGTGCTACCTCTCATTGGTTTTAGTGTTGTCTACGTGGGCGAGATCAGCGGTGCACAGATGCTAGTCCGCAGGGCCTGTTACACATGCAGACTTTTAGATAACGGTGACGTACATTCAGAAAGGTCAGAAAAGGTCATGGGGTTTGTATGCTGGATGAAGTATTGGAGGCAGTGTCATATGCTGGAAGACTTAGAAGGGAAGCCTCCTTTAATTGTAATTCTGGTGGTTTGTAACTTTTGAAAAATTCATATCAAGAATAAAGCGGACCTATGCATTCAAACATAATTCATTCTCATTGGTTGGCTTAGGCTTTATATAGAGGAGAAACTGACGTTGAATTCATCTTCATTTGAACCCACTGACGCCCATCTTTTCCAATAATTTGCACATGCACGGACGGTGGCATGAATTAAAATGCAAAAATAGACACAAAGCAATGGCGTAATTAAAATATAGAATTCATGTCTAAACATTTAAATAAACAATTAATATTACTAATAAACATAATTATTATGATAATGTGATTCGCAGACTTATGCAATGATAAACATGATAAATCTCTGATGAACTCCACCCTCTCTATTTACCACTGATGATGATGAATAGCTATTTTCACTCATTAGGCCCAGTTTTAAAAATCCGTTAGTTCTTATATAGAAATGTGGTTTTGAATATTGAATTAAAGGAATATCACATTTTTAAGACACTAAGCTCAGCAGTAGAATTCACCCAATTTATATATCTTTGGTTCATGGACAGTCCAGTTTGACATATCCAAAATATCATGAAAACCAATAAAATTCATCTAAGTAAGTAAATAAGTAAGTAAATACAAGTAAGGTACAGACTAGTTGGGTATCATGCCTGTTTCTGTGTTATTGCTGAAGGCTCCATCTCCAACAAGTAAAAACACACTTGTGCTGTTTTCCTTCTTTATCCCCTCAGTCTGTCTATAATTTTTATGCTGATTGTTCGTGTGACTCACATCTGTTAAATATCCCGGTTATCCTTCCTAATCCTTTTGTTGTAGGTCCTTCCTGATGTCTTTTAACCAAAAACTACAGGCACTGTGTGGTGCGAACTAAATGAGGAGTATAAAAATGAGAATAACTGCTTAATTACTATTTATGCAGTAAGAAAAAAATGGGTTTACGTTTTTTAATAAATCTGCTAGGTTTAAGACCTCAGATGTTCTTTTAGCAGGTGTTATTTCTTCTGATGATGAAAATAAATTTATTTTTACAACATGTAATGAAATCAATATCTCTGATTATATGTTATTTTATTTTTAACCAGTACATTATATTTATATACAAGATCATTGGGGCCTTTTTTATCAAGTATGTTGCATCACGATCCTGTGAGCCAACTCTTCCCACAGGGGCTCTGTGGAGTTTGCTTGTCAAATATTCAAACATGACTTTGATCCTCCAACAGCTGGGAATCTACAGTTGGTGTCAAATGTCACATCTACATATGATTGATCTGATATAAACTTTATCCTCTGTTGCAGTGTCGCTCTGAATCAAGATCAGGCAGTAGGGTGTGATTACAATTTAAAGATGATGATGATGATGATGACATGGGAGATATGGGAAAATTCGTTTTGTGCCAGTGGCCAGCTTATCAATCACTTAGGATGTGAAGATCGAGCAAATGCTTAAAAGATGTATGCTGTCTACCTTGATGTTATTTGTCTGTGATCGTTCATTGTTAGATTTGCTCCCTGGTTTGCCCTGTAGTTTGCAATGCTGATACAGCGAAGATATGTTAAAGAAAATGACTGGAGTAGCCCAGTAAATAACAACTATTGTGGTTGTGGTTGTACAGAACACTTATTAGCTGCTGGCTGCAGTAGGACTACAATAACCCAAGTCCCTCAGGAACAACACTGGTAAAACATTCAGATATTTAGGAAATGTATGGAAAACTGGTTGGAATAAAAATAGAAATATATTTCTTGCATTTAAAAACAACCTGGAAACACTTTGAAATCACGCTGCAGTGTTGCACCTGCTGCTGACATATTTGTGATTGGATGATTTACCACATCAAAGACCCACCATTTCACAAATTGCAGAAGTCTTAGCTTTATTAGGACTACATATTGCATTCCTGGAACTCTTTCCAACACCTGGTCAGTTTGTATTTCTGTGAAATGTTTGTGCTATATAGAGGAAAATAATACATACACACACACACACACACACATTCATTCTTTAATGTCAGCTGAAATATTCCAACAATTTGGCCATGTCTTTTGTTGAGATAGACATGCAAATTAAATGAATTTGCTTCAGTGTCCTCTTGAGGGATTTTCTGAAAACCAATCCAAGAGGCAATTTTGAACCATTCAAGTGTGAGTCTGACAACAGGGTGGGGGCACCTCACCGAGGTGCAGAGGTTTGGGACCTCAGTGAGCGAACTAAAGGAAATAGGAAAGATTAAAAAAAGAGGCTTAGGATTTAACTGCTTTATTCAGCTCAGTGACTTTCAAACAGTCCTTGTTCATTTGTCAGGGCTGAATAAGTCTGTGTAAAGAGTGTTGTTGCTTGAGTGACACCTGGATTGTTCGTACTGGCAGCTACTACTGTCAGTCATTATGCCCTCAGCCCCTTTGAACCACTTATTTCCCTTCAGGGCTTTGAAATGAAATGTAGACTGTTGTTCCTTCATCCTCTCCTCTATGTCAAGCAATCGGACTCATGGAACATGTCTGAAAAACTCTGGTGCTATTGAGGAAATTCTATTGTAGTTCTGCAAAACAGAAAAGAGAATTAATATAGCATTAATATGTGGGGTTCATGGGATTTGGTTAGGAAGTTAAGGAAAGACATGAAGGGAAAGTAAATTGCTGGGGAGGGTCGTACGCCTCTGATGGAGTGGTATCCTCCATAATCTTACCGATTACTGTCATTAACACACAATGCCACAGGAAGCGGTCAAGTGTCGCTGTCCCCTAAATTACACATTCTGTGTTGCCACTGAGTGTTAGTGTTGGCTTTGCAGTGCCCCTTGATTAACACGTTTAAGTAGTTTAACAGAAGAACCTAAGGAAAGAGGTGACGCACTGTCAGCAAACGGCATCTGTGACTCAAAGGTCACTGTTTCAGTTCACTTCTGAAATTCTGAGAGTGGAACTCAAGCTCTGTTGACGTGTCTTGAGGAGCATTACTGCATTATGTGAAAAACAACTGTATAAAGATTTGTGGCTCTAAAAACAGCTGTGCAAAATCTGATAAACTGCCACAAATGGATCCATTGGGTCTGAAGATTACAAGTTTGAGAATGGAAAAACATCTGGGTGTGTGGAGTTTGGAGCTTACTAGACCTCAGTAACCCGCGCCTCATCGCTGCTTGAGGCTAACGTTTTGAGGCTCTATTAGCTGCTACTAGCATAACACACCAAAATCTCCGACTGAGCTGACCTTGGTTTTGACAAGGAAGAAGAATGTGTGGAATTAAAAAGACGATATCTCTGGTTTTGCTGCATCGGTTTTGATCCTCCTTTTTTTTTTTTTTAAACTGTCCATTGTTAGAATAGTGCAATTTTAGTCAGTGGAGAACTCTTTTAAGTAAAAGTTTCGGTGACGATTCTATCTCTGTTTTTCTCTTGTGTTCAGAAAAGGTGCAGTGTCCTTTGGGATAAGATATAAGGCATGGTCTTATGGTCATGTTATCTGTGAGAGAGATGGTCTCTGTGCCCTGCAGCCACAGAAAGACTGCGGTCATTATCAACCATCAGGTGAATATTACCTTTTTAAGTCATTTAAACTTACTGCAGCCTAACTTGGTAGTGTCCCTGCAGCATTTAGCACTAAAATATGTCTTGGTTCTCAGTTCTGAAAAGCCTGCGTGAATACTCAAGATTTGATAGGTGTCATTTTTTTCTGTTCTGTTTGCTACATTTCCTCTGCTGCAGTATTATGTAAGAGAAATCTGCTGCATATATCTTACTCATATTCACTGACCCATGTTGACCGCAATCTGAACTCAATCACGCCTTAGCAAATATGACCAGAATGACCCTGAAACGACAACCCGGGCTGAAAACAGAGACAGTTCTATAGGCTACTCTTATATTCCTATTCGCACTTGTTCCAGAGAATCAGTTCTATCACTAAATGTCCTATATAATATGTGTAGCTAAACAGGCACGGAGAGTAAACCTTTTTTGGCAATGTTTATGCACTGACACTCACACACACAAAGTTGGAAATATTGCAAAAGTTTTGTGTTCGCTGCAGTGTGTGTGCCACGAAAGCCTCAGGCCTTTTGAACTTCCATGGTAGATGTGTATTTCAAATAACACCAACACTGGAATGAGGGAAACACCTTGAATTTAGTTCTGAACACCTTTTGAGAGTTGACACAGTGCAAGTTAACTCTCATGCAGCCTGGCCGTCTTATGTACCAGTACAGTCTCTGGCTACTTTTGCTTGTCTTGTAGATCTCCTGCCTTTCTGCCTTTCAAATAAAACAATCTTGCTCAGCCTCCAGCGGCAATATAGATTAGATGAGTTTTGTAAAGAAAAGAAAAGTCACAAAGAATCCAGCTGCTTTCCCGAATGCAGAAGTATCATAATATGTAGTATAATCTGCATTGTAACAATTAGAGGAAGAACATCCAAACTTACCTTTTGGAAAATATAGGCTGTGGTTTTCTTAGGATTCCTTTAGTGTCCGTTTTGTGAAAATGTTACTAAAAGAGGGAACACACTAAACGAATTTCAAAAGGCATTTTTATTTTGGAAAATGCATGGCATACTACTTAAAGGTGCCCTGACAAGATGATGAAGGCAAATCAGAATCATCGACAGCATTATTCTGTAACTGACATTATCTCATCTCATTATCTCCTAGAAATAGGTGTTCCCATGTTGTTATGTGTCCTTTTATGATCAGCAATGATTAGTATAATTTACGCTCCTTTTCAAATGCAACTTCTACCTCGGCCCGATGCTTTTGTGCATTTTGCAAATATCAAGCTTATCGTGTTGTAGATAGATTTTTTTAATCGTGTCGTGTGTCTTTATTTTGGTTTAAATTGGGGGCTTATTGTGTGTCACTGGTGTCTTTTGTCCATTTGAGTAATGTTTTGTTATACTGATGGTTGAATAGACATAGCTTGAGTGGTGGGTTTAGAGTTGCTATTTTTTTTGCTCACCAGGAAATGGCAAATTATACATAATATATATATATATAAAAAACCCGCCCTGTTTGCAGATTATCTGAATCCTCTACAATGGTTGGGAGCAGTACCTGCCACTTTGTTCCATCAGCTGTCCTCTTCACTGCTGACAGCGGTATTCAGTTCCTTTTTCCTTTCTCCTCAGGAGACAGGGAGCCATTGTCGAGGCAGAGGTTGTTGTTTGTATCCGTCTCAGTACGCAGACTGATCAGTTGGCTGTTTTCTTCTGAAAAACAATCTCTGTTTTTCCTTTCGGTCTCCCCCGTGGGCCGCAGATCTTCACTTTCTCCATCTATGTTTCGCTGTCTTTGTTTCATCTAGGCTTATTGAAGGTGCAATGCCCCCTGGGTTAATAACTGTCATTCTGAACGTTGCTTCTTTTAGACACAGTCAAATGCTGGAAAATGTTAATAGTTTGATTTATTCCCATAGGAATCTCTAACATATTATTCTCTCCACATTTGTGAACTGTACCGCAGATAACTCAACGTTGGTGTGTACGGTGGAAGCACACCTGAGACTGTATTAGGATTATTATTAATTATAGGTTTTGATTCCATTTGTTTTCAACATATCTGGCACATAAACCTAAAGGATATCTTAAAAATTATGTAAGTTTGATATTATATCAAATAACATTCCAATGAGATGATTCTTTATTACTTCCTTCATTACATTTTCTTTGTGATTCTACACGAGCAGCATTTCTTCACTCTGATAAATGACTCCTCATTCTTCCCTGTGTTACTGCTGCACCCTGTTTCTAGCCTGGATAGCATGGTATTTAATTTACCACCATTATCTGTTAAGGGGCATGGTTCTGTGGCAACCTAGGCATGTTTTCTGTTTGACAGTCTGCCTGGCTGTTGCTGTGGAGATTAGATTCTTATCTGGAAACCTTTTTATTTTTTATTTTTGGACACAGTTTTTTCTTTGAGTTTTCGACTGTTGGTCAGACAAAACAAGAAAGTTCAAGATGTTGGCTGTGGCAGACTTCTTGCTGTTTTCTGACATTTTAATGGAATTAAACTATTAATTTGATTTAATACTAAAATGAATTGACATATAAATTGATCAATGAACATAAGTGGTAGTTATTATTCATTATTTATTACACACAGGGTCTGACGTTCTGATAATTTGTCCCATTGATTGAAAACCTTATTTTCTGATCATCCGAGGTATCATGTTGGTGGAATTGTGCTCGGGAGAACAGGCTCATCAAGGGCTCCTTGTTATTTGGTCTAAGGGCTACTATGGTATACTATGGCATGTAAACTGAGCCACCAGATAAAGGGAGGGATTTGTGAAAATTCAAAGTGGATGTGATTCATCAACAGCCACCTAGGAAAAGCATATTTTCTCTGTGTGTGTTGGGAGTTAATGGCTCCTCTGTGGAACCACCTCTGGTAGCTCATGCATACAGTACAGACTTTATTTGTGTCAGGCTTGACTTTGTTTTTTCTGCTTCTACAGTACCCGTACTATTTTTCTTGTCACTCCTCTGGTGCTTAAATTTATTTACTCTGTTTGCCGTCCCAGAGTCCTTCTTTGTGCGCTGGTAAAATATCTCTCTTCTTTGAGGCAGAGAGGTCTTTGCTGCTGTCTTCTCCACCAGCACTTCCAGCTCCCCACTGGACAGTAATGGACTCTTCTTTTCAATGAATTGCTGCTCCTAAGGGAAATTGCAGTAAAACAGATGATGAAAATGTACACTCCTAACATTCCTTGACAACAAGACTCACAATTTATCACTTAAAAATTAAATTCCTAAGAGGAAGGGAAAAGTAAATTGAAAAAACAAAGAACCAATAATGAGGAAAAATGTACATATTTATAAACAAGTCAAATCACCTGACCGCACTGCTGATCAATTCATAGAAGTGGCTTATAATGTCTGTTTTATTCTTTCACATAAAACATACACGTATCTAATCTGACATTATTGTTCTATCAAAGGAAAGAAAGAATGGTAGAATGAATGGTAGTGCTGGTAGTTTCTTGACAAGCTACAATAGGGTGTTTATGGAATGAAATAAATGATCTCAGCTTCGGCATCTGCTCCTGCAGCAACAGATATCATCATTGATTTACATATTGCTCTCTATAAGGCCAATCACTAGCTGGCTAGTATATTTTTTCAGTTATTGATATACTGAAATATTTTTGGAAAACGACTTAGACCATCATTGATAATGACCTCTCAGTACAGTTGCTTCAGTGGGTTTGGGCTACATTACACGATGAGTGATGTGTGGTGCACAGTGAAAGACACTCGGAGGACTTGGGGCTACCACAGAGTTCTCAAAATGTCTTCATGAACCTCTGGCATTACAGTGTCTGTGCCCTTTTTTAGTCTTGATCTTGCACATGTTGTACTGCAGTTTTGCACTGCACCTGAACTTGGAGCAACATGTATGTTTCCTTTTGCAATAATAATGTTTTCAGCTGTTGTTACTGTAAAGAACCGTTGTATCTGTAATGTGGAATAATATGCAAATAATACCTCTTTGCAGAAATGTAATAACATACTAACAGTAGACGTAACAAAATACAAAGTCAAACACATGACAGAAACATACAAGAGATACATCTCCGTCATCCTAAATCTTTGTCATTGACATAAACAAAGTTTAAATATCATATTCTTGTACTTGAGAACACAAGACATATTTAAATGGATTATAGCTTATAATTATCATAATTATAGGAAATCATATACACTGACCCTCTAAGCCTTCTGTTTTCATTTCACTGTGTGTACTGCGTTAATCTACTTATTTATCAGGTCCAATGTTAGTTAGTGTACATGTAAACATCTGGCATTAAATATCTACAATGGCACCACAACACTACACAACTACAAAGTTGAAAGCGGGGGCACTAGCACGTCCTCTTGTTTGTGTAGACTATCCTTCATCAGTTCCCTTGGGGCCGACTGCAGAGTGACTACAAATACACAGCTAGCATGAGAAAGTGTGTGTGTGTGTGTGTGTGTGTGTGTGTGAGTGTGTGTGAGAGATGTTTTTGGTAATCCCCTATACTCAAAACTGATTTCATTCATTTATAATCTTTTGTTGATACAGATTTTCCTTCACAATGTGTCAGTATAACAAAACATCATACTGACAAGGTTTATTTAGTTGTAACATGTGAATTAGCTCAATAATTAAGCTCTCTATAACCCATTATTTGAGCTTCCATGGTACCTTTTGAGTTGTTCCCCATGAAACCGCTCTGGCACAGGCTGATGTGTGCTTGAGTGGCAGCATCTACTCCTGAAGATGCTTCTGAGAACAAATGAGGATGGGTGTCGCTGCTGTTCTCTTCCAGATTTGAACGTACTTTTGAAACACACTGATGGTGATAGTGGCCATCATCGTATGTGCTCATTTATGATGTTTGTCAAGACTTGGAAAACAAGCATACAGCCATATGAAGCAAAGATGGATATATCCAGTCCTGCCTCTGTTTTTCTAAACAATTTCATCAAAGTATGGTGAGCTCATGATCTGTTGGCCCTTGTAATTTCCCAAGTCTATTCCCTTAATAATGCTACAATGCAATAATGTTTTCATGCCAGAGAAACAAAGTAACAGATACCTTTCTGTCCATAAATATTGCCATTTCTGTGCCATGGAGGGTATGAAGAAGAAACAAAATGACCTTACTATGACCCTGTTACTCTGGACTGCCTCAAGTGCTCTCCTGGGCTCCCGAGGCCCTGATTCTGCGGGGGAAGAGAATGGTGAAAATCAAAAAAAAATCAATAAGTACACTATCCACAACCCCCTACCCAATTACGAAGCATACTCTGCACAGTTTGTCTCACTGATTCCACTGCTGGTCTAATTATTTGTCTGCCCTCTGTCCCAGGTCTTCTGTTTAAAAGACATTGAGAAGCTGACCTCATCGTATAGCGAGGCTCGCTGGGTTAGGTTGTTGTTGTTTTACTCATCTAGCAGTGACTGTAACTAATAGGAATAGGCTCCATGTGTGGGTGCGCAAATAATAATAAAGGTGTTAGGTCTCACAATAAATGATAAAAATAAATAAAAATCCCAGGTTCGGGCTGTAATTGTGATGCTTCTGTCTTTCAGACACAATAGACAGTCCCAAGTCCTGCCCTGCTGCTGGGCTATCCTCTGGCATTATTGCATACACAAGTTATATCCTCTGCTTTTCTCTACAGCTGAGGTATGATTTTGATGTCAAATTCTGGCCATATTCTTAGCTAAATGTCTACTGTACAAAATAATATCTTGGTTATGTCTTTATTAGTTAAAACTAAATGAAGGTTTCTTATTTTAAGAGAGTACCCTTGTTATTGACTTCCTGGTGAATTTCCAACTCATGAAGCTGTAAAAGCAGCATGTTATGTTTAGAGCACACACAGGGAGAGTGAACCCTCTCGCGGAATATTAATCTTTTCAGAATTAATTAGCATTTAGCATTCCTTTCTTCTTCACTCGCTTGTCTGGCCATCACTGTTGGTCTGTCAGAAGTCAGAAGTACTCACCCCTCCACCCCCTTTTTGAAGAGCACTTTTTCATTAATGAAAAGAACATCTGAAACTTTAATGTGCTTATGCAGCTTCTGCCATCTGCTTTTACAAGGAATTAATTTGATGTAGGATTAATTTGCTGCAGATGTAAAGTAGGAAACAAAATTATGGAAAAAACACATGAAAAACCTTGAAATAACCCATTACAAAGGCAGATGCACAGATGAGTCATCCAGCTTTGAGCAGAAATCTGCTAGTTTTCTTGTTTTTTTAAGTAAAAAATAAAGTGTCAAGAGTGTCAAGAAACCTAGAATTATAGTTGCATCAGTCATAAAATCAAAACCAATTTAATGTGAGGGGGAAAGTTGTTTCAAAAATCCAGACAAATGTAAGCTGCACTGCATTGACAAAGAAAACCAGTAACTTTATTTTAACAAAAAAATAGAATCCATATATTCAAGTCACAATAGCACAATACATGGGCGTCTGAGCAGCAAACCCTGATAAGATGTTTTGTCCTACTTCCAGTTTTATTTACATTTTGTGTGTCTTTTGCCATGTTGAAGGACTCATTAGGTCCCATTATTGTTGTACACCTTCACATAATTTCTGAGGTCTAAGGGGTCATTTTGCAGGACCCGATGAACCCTAATTTCCATAGTAAACACCGTTTCCTCCCGATGTTTCTGTTTCCCACAATGTAAATAATGTCCCAGTGACATTAGACCTAGGCCAGGACCCCATAAACACTGCAAATCAAATCCAAAATTGTTGTTATAAATGCCAGTGTAAAATTGGACATCTTGTGTGAATCGTCAGGCCTAAACGTCACTTCATCCTTCACAGGATGTTGTGAAGCAAACAGATGTCCACTTTCTTCATCCATTAATGATCTGTAGGCTGTCCCCGTGCAAAAGATTTGTCTGAAAGAAGTGGAACAAGTACAGAAACTTCAGAAAGTGAAAGGAAGAGTTGCCCTTCTCTGATAGGTGCTTTTATATTAATTTTTAGTTAAGCATTTCTAGTATTGTCCTCTAGGGCTAAATGCAGTGCTTTTAAAACTCACCCCTGGCATGTGATGTTTTGTGCTTGGATCTTTTAAGTTTTTTAAGTGTGCCATTATACTGTTGAGTCTAGTCTTACTTTGTACATCTTGTCTGTATTTGTGAGATTGTGTAACTTTTAGCACCCACTAACCAAATAAAGTTCCTCGTGTACTCTGTAAATTAAAGCAAAGATCTTTCTGACAAATCAGAATTTATCCGTAAAATATTCATGCTGAACCCCTCTGTGTAGTTATTGTGGCGACCGTATGTCTGCGCCATATTTCATTTTCACATTTGATCACTTATTTAGTGTCTGGATCTCAAAATAAAACTTGTGTGTGTGCATGTGTGTGTAATCTGCATGCATGCGTGCACATCAATATGCAATATGTAGCAGTCCATGTTTGACTCCAGCTGATGAGCCAAGGCAATGAGGATACACAGATGTTTCTGAAGGAAATATGCACCAATTATTGATGTTGATGAAATCACTGAAACTGACAACGTTGTTCCTGCAAACAGCAGCGAGAGGAGCATCACCACTGTCATAATTGGGCTGAGAGACAGATGGTGAGAGAGATGATAGGCTAGAGTTTGAAAAGACGTCAGCTGTTGCCAAAGAATCTGTCATATGTCTGCCTGTTCAGTCTTACAAGCCTGATTATCAGATGCTGAGCGACGTTCCAGTTCCACTAAATGGTAACCTGCCTGTCACCACTTCCAGTTTGCTTGAAACTGGATCGTCAGCAAGGGGCACAGGGACTCGGTACTCCCAGCATCTGTCAAGAAACAATAATCTGAACAGTTTCAACTCTAGGAGAGATGCCATGAGTTTGCCATAGTGTAAGAAATGCATCTTCTAAAGCTTAATATAGCTCACGTCAATGATGAAACGCAGGGTTCGGAGATGCAGGAAGGGTACAAGGTGTGAATACAGAAGTCTCCATTCCTATACAATTAAACCATGCTTTCATTCTCGATTGAATGTTTCCATGCCACACCCTGTTTTAATTAAAGGAAGTGTTAACATCTCTGTGCCATGATTCGCTCTGAATCGTTAGCCCTTTTCACCCTGAGAAAATAATATTGCTTGTGGTTTAGTCTAATATAGAATATCAGATCACGTTGGACATCTAGTTTATTTAATCGTTAAAATGCATCAAACAGCAACAAATCTGTTACACATTGGCAGCGGTAAAATGGACAGGTAGTGATGAAAACTGACATCACGTTTAGCCAATTAAAACAAATGATCTTTAAATAACTGATCATATTGAGATACTGCATTGTAGCTGCAAGTACTCTGGTATTGCTCGACATTTAGCATGTGCCAAAAGGGTGAAAGTAACAGACATTGGCGGTGCATGAGCGGAATAACAAAACATGGTGTATGAAAGGTTAATGAGCCTGGAGAAGTGCAGTGGTCTCTGTCGTGCGAGACTTCCCTCATCTTCCACAAGTAACAGAAGACGAACAGCAGTTTTAACAGAGAAAGCGTGAAGTGTAGAATCTGAACATTCACAAAAACACATTGTGGGGGATCTTAAAGGGGACCTGTTGTGCTTTTCCTTATTTCCTGTCATATATATGATGTTACAATGACATATGTTCATTTTAAACATGGCCAATGCTTTAAATAATGAGGTAAACGTATGTGAAAGTGAGCAAAAAGCTCAGGCTTCACGCTGCTCTGAATACTAGGTTTTCAACGTCATGTTGCTGTATAACGGGCCAGTATAAGATAAATAAGCATTTTCTTTTAACTGTGAATCAATCAAAGCTACTCCAGTGGAGTCCTAGAATAAAAATATAGAGCTGTAAATGAGCATAATAGGTCCCCTTTAAGATGTGTTGCATGCGGGGTGTTGAAGATGGGAGAAAGAAGTACATGTTAGTTCGGGGGTGGAGCAGTGAGGTTTCCATGTATGAAATCAAATCATTGACTGGATGCAGACTTGTGGGATTGTTGGCGCGTCTGTGCTCGTATCCCACTGTGGTGTGTCCTCTATCCATTACATAGTCGTGTATTCAAACGCATAGAGCTAATTTTCCACTCTAATAAGTGTTAATGGGCAACAGTTTTAACATGGGCAGTCATGACTTTGCACCTTTTTTAAAAGTTTCAGTTAAATTAGCACTGACAATTTTTAGATACACGCAGTCTCCAGACATACCTTTTTAATCAACAGTTTGTGACAGCAGGTAGATTTTTATTTGACTGAATAGTTCTCTTGTATTTCTTGGCTTTTATTCTCACCATCTCTCGCAGGAAAGGAGGCTGTGCGCACACCCGTTCCTTGAGATCTACAGAGAGGGTCAGGTCCAGTTTATGGCCCCATTGGCTCGGCAGGGAGATTTCTATGTGCCTGAACTCCGGCGGGTAGAAAGGAGGCTGTCAGAACAAGAGGAATTGCACAGTGACACGGACGTCTCAGGTACGTGCACTTCACACTGTCATGCATAAGCACGTGCACTCTTTTGTACTTGCAGGTACACGTAGTGAGATTAGCACTTTGCACTTTAATAGCCACCCAGACACAATTCAGAGTGATTAGCTATTAATACGACAAGATTGTACCTAAAACGTTAATGACAATTTTGGGTTTTTCTCAGTCAGCTACTTTCTGATGGCCATTAGAAAACTGCATGTTAAGGCACTTGTGTTTTGGCTTCAGCGTTCAGCCACGGTAGCTGCCACTTGAGTGGGACCCAGGGGAAATGGACCTTGTTTCTACTGCTGTTTTGTTTATGAGCAGCCCTGCAGAACCAAACTGTGATTGACACCTTCTAAGGTGTTAATGAAAAGCCCAGACACAACAGCCTCTGGTGGAAGTGTGCTGCCTCTCACCAAAGGGCTTTCCACAGCTTTAAGGACACCATATGGAAAACTTGCTTTTAATGCAAAATATGTACAAGCACTTCAACACAATTCCATTTCACACTAATTTATCCTCATGAGATATAAAAGCATGTGAAGGAGGGTGTTCAAGAGTCAGTACTGGATGAAGTGAGATGCAGCGAGTCTAATCATGAATTGACATGGAGTGTGAAAATAAGCCTATTTGATGATAACAGTGTCATTGCACCTAATTGCTACAGCTTTGTAGCAGAGGCCATATTGTTCAATTCAGTTCAATCCCGTACAATCATACCTTATAATGAATCCAAATATAGCCTAGTAGAAGCACAAACGTAGAAATAATCACAAAATCCAAAACAGAACACCCAGGGGACTGCATGTGGCACACATTTAATTTTGAACATGTAGTAGATGGCACTGGTTGTTTATACATAGATGGGGTATGATTGGAGCCAAAGCACTTATTAGATTAGGTGATTGCCAGGAAATTAATCAGCAACAATTTCAACATCAATTATTTGTTTATCTCATTTATCATGCAGAAATGGTGTATATTCTCTGGTTCCAGCTTCCCAAAAGTGAGCATTGCGAAATGTTTTGAGTTACTTCTTAATTCACTTCTAGCCCCTCACGCATAGTGTCACATCTCTCTTCGTCTTTACACCTACAAACTCAAACTTTACAACTTCGCAGAAAACCACACCTCAGAAGTCCGTCTGGATCTTCGCTGAAAACAGGATGAAACTGAGCGGTGCTGACAAACCCAGTACTTTTCATGTGTCATGGGTGCGGTGCAGAGTGTGAATGACATTTGGGTCCATGACTGTGAATGATAATGTGACAGGTAGCCATGCTCCTGTCAGACTGGGATCAGCTCAGTCAGGTCAGTGGAGCATTTGGGACACTGGAGTCTTCTTTGGTCTATTGACCCACAACCCACCCATCCACTCCTCCCTACTCCCCCCGTACCGACTCGGTGACCGGATCAACCCCCAGCCTCCTCACACATGGCTCCTCACATGGCTCCTCACTCTGTCAGACGACAGCAGTCTAGAAATCCCTGTCATTCTCAAACACAGTTCACTCTGTGGAACTACACAAATGGCTTGTCATCAGAGCAAACGTCTTTTGGGGTCCAAGTCACATCACAAATCTTCCTAAACAAATTGCAAGTCAGTTGCATGTCTTTTAGGTCTCTGACTGTTGACCATTAAAATGACAGCATTAAAGAATTGCCTTTTTTTTTAATAGAGTCAGGCTAACTGGTCCTACCTGCTTCCAATCTTAATGCTGAGCTAAGCTAATTGCTTCTGGCTCCAGCTTCATACCTAACGGACATATATGAGAGTGATATCAATATTCTCATCTCACTCTTTGTAAGAAAGCAAATAAGTGTGTTAAAGATCCACAGTGTGTGGCAATTAGAAAATGTGTGTCTTTTCATTGCTTCAGGACTTTGTGTTGTCACACCAAGTCGAGCATCCAGTGCTCATTTTTGTGACTGAAGTCTAACTAAACTCTAAGTCTCGGGTCTCAAGTCTACAGCTCTGATTGTCACCCATTACACAATATGATGGTCTGCAGTGATTTTTACCCAGCAGGATTTAATCCTGAATATAATAATTATCTTTCTGTAAAGCAAGTTTGATTAAGCACATTAAACCTAACATGCTCAAATTCTGCAGCATCTTTCTCCGTCTCATTCCAATACTGGATCAGCTGTCACTCAGATGCATGTAGAGACTGATGCCTGAAGGCGCCACTAAACCCCTCCGATCAAATGCAATTTTCACCTAAAAAAAAAAAGGAGATATCCTTCCTAATGTGTATCTTCCAATCCAAATGGGATTTTTCTTCCCCATTGACTGATTAAATTTTGCCATTTGCTTTAGGCATCCAAAAAGCAGAGGAAAACCGACATGAGACCAAACCCGTTGCTCTTTCAGAGCTCAGTATGCATATTTTTAATGTTTTATTTCATTTTTCTCTTGGCTTCATCAATCACATGCACATCAAGTGGGTGTAAATTAATCAGCGAGAGCTGGTGGATAGATTTAAATTTGGTTGTTTTTTATTTGGATTTTGAATGTGGTTTTATAAAGATGAATAGTTCATTCTATATACTGTACATTGTGTTAGGGTCGATTCGTATTGTCTTTAATTTTCTTTGTCACGTATACAACTTCGAATGTAGTTATCGTGGGGAATAAATCATTTATCTTTCATTCAGCTATGCCGTTTATGTGCAATTAGTTTAAATTCTCATGGTTCGCTTCTTCAACCTCCTGGGTGCTCCATCCTGGCCCCATGTCTCATATTCTGTGTCAACATGATACAACGTGGTTTGACTATCAGAGTTGCTCCGGATTAAATTTTCAATAGCCCATTCTTAAGTATTTTCAGGGTAATTAATGTTCAGAACTATTTGCATTTTGCTATGTGACATCATTTCCTCTTTTTGTATTTTGCTTGTAGTGTTGGAAGTCTCTTAACTTGACATGTGACTTTCACCATGTCTCTGAAGCCTGTTCCGCATTTTGAAGTTTAATGAGGAATGAAGAAAATGTTTTCTTGCTTTACTGTTTGGTGTCTCAAGAGCCTGC
Source organism: Gadopsis marmoratus (assembly GCA_036023855.1). Classification (NCBI taxonomy): domain Eukaryota; kingdom Metazoa; phylum Chordata; class Actinopteri; order Centrarchiformes; family Percichthyidae; genus Gadopsis; species Gadopsis marmoratus. The sequence goes on along the minus strand of JAVQJF010015962.1, from coordinate 25,008 downwards.
CAGAGCTATTGACAAAGCCACTACTACAGCTACTGCCACTATATTTGTTGCCTTTGTCTTCACCTTTGTCAGTCTTATGGCTTGAAATCTATGTATGGCTTTGTTTAGGTCACAGCCAGTGTTCATTTTGAATGCCCAGAATTAAATGTTTACATGCATTTGTTAATTGATAATCGATGACTTTGAACACTGATAACTTTCTTTAACATTCTTCCTCAATTGAAATGCATTGTGGTTAGAAGACATTTTGTCAACATGTCATTGATGTCGTGATAATATGCACCATGTCATAATGTATTTATCACCTGTAACGTGATGATAAGCCTCCTTCGGGCTTCTGTCTACAGTTCCAGATGTAAGGTTAGGCCTTGCAATCTGTGTGTTTATCATCATCAGGTCTGCATTTAATGACAGGGTGGCTTTTAAGGAGATATTGATCTGAGGAAAGGCATTAATGTGGAAATACTCACAGCCACACAAAGACAAAAGGTCAACAGACTGGCACACACCGGCACAAATATTGATCATGTTAACCTGCAAGGAATAAACTAAAAAAGCCGAGGAGTGGAGTGTTGGGGCTGCTTTTATGAACCCGTCTAATAAGAGCAGAAGACCTTTAGATTACAGGAGTGTCTAATTAACAACATTTCAGTGCCTATTTTGAGTTCATCCCATAGTTAGTTTAAAGTCAAAGAAATGTGTGACAAGCAAGGTAGAATATTTACACTGTAAAAATAAAAAAGGATTGTAAGTATTTTCCAGCTTCCACATTTTTGGAGTTGAACTTCAAATATATTTTCTGGTTCCTTGTTTATTAATCAACCTAAACCAAGCTGAATGTGCAAGATGCGACAGTACTTGTACAGCCTTACACTCCTTTTCCTTTTTAATGAAGGCTTTGGTTTAGACTATATATGTAAATACCTCAACACCTAATGGATTGCCACGCAATTTTGTACAGAGTCATGCTCCCTAGAGAATTAATACTACTGACTTTGGGGATCCCCTGACTCTTCCTCTAGCGCCACCATGAGCTTAATATTTCTATTTTTTTTTTGTGAAATGTCTTAACAAATGGATTGTTCGTAAATTTGTTGCAGATGTTCTTGTTGCCCAGAGGATGAATCCCAATGACTTTCATGATCCTCTGACTTTTCCTCTAGCACCACCTTGAGGTTGACATTTGTGGTTTAAAATGAAATATTTCACTACTATTGGATGGATGAAATTAAATTAAATGAAACTTGGTACAAACAGTAATGTCTCCCTCAGTTTGGTGATCCAATGACTTTTCATTTAGCGCCATCATCAGGTCAAAATTTCAACAAATACTTTATTACAACTAATGACCTTCCCATGCAGCCTCAGGTGTACTTTGTGTTTAGAGCTAATTAGCAAATGTTTTTTAAGCTAACATGCTAAACTAAACATGAACATGGTTACCATTATACCTTGTAAAGATAAAACATCTTTGTTGTTAGCATATTAGTCGCTAGCGTGGCTGTAGACTCTAATCTTTTTTTATGGCCTTTTACTATTTTAACAAATTTTCTAAAGCATAATTTTGTCACATTGTAAGAAGCATGATATACTGGCAACATTTCATTTGAAGATTAATTTTCCTCTACGTAGTATGATTTCTAAATAATTGATGAGTTTGGTGTAAAATTAAGCACAATTTCTGGAAGCGATAATTGTTATTCTGGACTGAAGTCACAGTGCAGCTCAAATACCATCATGCAGATTTTGGGTGAATCCCAGCACTGGATTTTTGGGCAGCCTAGCTTTTCTCATGTGGCGTTTGTTTATAGAAGTCCTCTCACCATCTGTCCATCCCCTCCTTTTGTTTTATCGCTGCTCTAGGTGCAGACTCGAACAGTGAATACAGCTCAGGGAGTGGGGTTCTCTTGTCAGACAGCAGAGAGACGTCACTGGCAGCATCCTCGGTCCACTCTGTGTCTATCCAGAATCAAGGGGATAAAGACTACAGAGGGAGAAGCTCCGGGCGAACCTCATTTAAAGAGCTGGACTGGGAGCAGACTGATGGACAGCAGGCAGAGAGAGAAGAGGGGCTTCATGGAGACTCCAACCAGAAGAGCCTGGAGGCTCCCACTCAGGAGTGGTGGGGTGTCGTTGGAGAAGAGGAGTAAAAGTTCACTGAGACATATTAATGGAAGAGAGGTTGTGACGTGCAGATCATAAACACGTGTCTCACTATGTGCTCATGTCCAAATGAGGAATTATTAAAAGATAAGGCAGGTGATAGTCTATATTTTTAGTACTGTGAACAAATCCTATGAAAAGACGAAAACCAATAATGCATTTGCCCGTTTCTCAGTAGTTTCAGACTTCCCTACTCTGAAAGCCCATTCTTTCCTACAGAAGACATTATTGTTTAAAAACATGTCATGAATATATAGTGTCATTTAAAAAGAAAAGGCTATATAATGTCCTAAAACAGCCGGGCACTGTAATTTTTGGCAAATGTTTCTTAAAAAGAAGTAAATAGTGCATTTGTTGGGGACTACTTTTAGCCATGGAAGAATTCACTTTTGGTGCACTAGTGACTATTTTACAGCAGCAGGACGGCAGGATCAACTCTGAATAAACGACAGCGCTCATGTACATCGTAATGATGGAACATGTCATCCAGTGCAACAGTGTGTGTAACTGATGTGTTTTTATTAGTTATTGGACAACAAAGGAGGTCCGTGGTGAAAAGGATCCAATGAAAAAAATCTAGAATATAACCCGACTTATTCTTTACTCTTCTAATGGCACAGTTTTAAAGTAAAAGTATTAAAGCCTTGTAGATTTTGCTGACCGAAAACAATACAAACAATCTGCAGAACTTATTCAGGTAACCTGAGTTTCTTGAAACATTTTTCCTTATTTAATTTTTTTAAAGGTGATGTTTGTCCAAATCACACAAGAGGACTGAACGAAGTATTTGTTAGCCAATACTTTTACTTGAACGTCTACCAGTATTTTATATCTCCAGTTTGCGGTACTGAAGCTAACCATTACTTGCAATTCTGACAAGATTTTTGTTCGTTAGAGGAACACACAGGTAATTCTGTTACCTGATATCTATTGACTTGTTTACAAAGGGCCTTCATTTCATTCATTAATAACTCACATAAGGAATTAAAATATAAGCACATGATCTGTATTGTTTTTAAAAAAAAAAAAGTTTTACTGAATATTTGTGAGCCTTGTTAAAGGTTTTATTTTTTTTTTTACAAGGCTGTGTGTTGGTACAGCTCTGTCGGTGATGCGGATGTTTTGAAATAAAACTTCATTTCCGAAGGGAAAGGTGTGAATTAATGCATAATTACCCTCTTTCTGTACTACTCCTGACCACCTCTGAGACTGAGGACACACGGTGAGTGTGCAGCCTGCTGCCATGATCACTCAAGGGGAAAGATGACAGGACAAGTGGGCTGACCATTAATATTCATTTCACTATTACTGAAAGCAAAGCTCTGTGGCTCTACCTTTACAGTCATTCTACATTGGGCCTCTAGCACATTCAAATTATCCTCACGCATCCACTCCCCAGGTCCTTCATTTTCTGTTTGGGAATCCTATTCAGCTATTTTACTTTCTTAATCTTTCTCCCATCTGTTGTCTCTTTGCACAGGCTAATTTCAGTTTTTTTTCCTCCGTTGTTTCCTTTAGTCTCTTTCCATGCAAATTAAATATGGCAGCTGCAGCCTGAAAGACCACCTGATGACCCACAGCTTGTAATGTATGTCCAGTCATATCCATATCCTTTATCTTCCAACAAACAAGCGATCACACTGAGCTCCTCACAGCAAGCCAAGCTCACTTGGAGGGTGCAGGCAGCTCAAAGGGATGTACGTTTGTGTGATCAAGTGAGAGAAAAGCCACATATCGCAGTTTCAGGCAAATAGCCTTTGCATATTCTGAGCTAGCCTAAAATGTGTGCATTTATGATTCTCCAGATTACCATTTTCACTTTGGCAGAAATGAGTAATACTTGTAGAGAAAGGCTTCTGCCTGTCCTTCAATCCAGCCTAAGTTGGAAAAAATAAGTGGGCCTTTTACAGCTATTATAAATACTTAATCATAGTACACAAATGGATAATAAAAGAAATCAAGACATTCAAGTAGATTCGTTCAGCTTCACAATACCACATCTGCTTTCCCCGACTGAGGCTCTCGAGTGCTTATCCAATCAGGGACCCGTTTCAAGTAGAATGTTTACTGAGTTATCTGGCCAACAGAGTGAAACCTGGAACAAATATTGGAGCTTGGCTGATTTGGGGTTTTACACAACAACGTTATCCAGAAAACCCAGTCAACCTACTTCTTGGACCAGGCCTCAGTAGCATGATTGTTAGAGGCAGCCAGCCACAATAGTTTTTTTGTCTGAATTGCGTTCTTTTGGGCATCATCTGTCAGCGTGGTCTCTGAGGGAGATGATATTGCATTCATGGAGATCTTTAGCTGCCTAACTGTTCATTAAAGTGATTTTTCTCGACAATCGCTTGTTAAACTACTGTATGTTCTGAATCCACAGGAACACGGAGATTGTTACAGCATCGTCCATTCATTCATTTATTCTAAATTGGAGTTGCCTCTGAGACTTAATTGGCAGAATGCTGAGCTTTTACCTGACAAATTTTCCACAAATAAGATGATCTATAGCTGGTGTTTACATTTTTAATCTAAATGCTGATTGCACTAAAGATGGGGTTAAATTCCCAGAGGTTGACGTTAAATGAGATGGATGAGCTTTTAACAGTAAGAGCAAAGCCCCGATATGCTTTCTGTGTGTATAATTATAAAACCTCTCGCAGAGCAGTGGGCGTGCTCCTCTCTTTCTACACGTGTATTCGTAACTTGCTGAGTCTATGCAGATCTGTGAATTATTTGTAGGCCACGTTGTTTAATGTGCACAGAGGTGGGGCATAGGGAATCACTTAACTAGACTTAAATATGGCATCATTGGTGTGACAGAGTAATGATCTCCGAGGCTCGGTGGGTAAATACTAATTTGGAACTGGTAGGGATACTGTTTTATGTCTAAGGGTATTTGAAGGGTAATTCCAGTTTATTTAAAAAAATAAAAAGGCAAATGGTAAAATTGTTACTGAAACTCCTGCTTTAACTTTGACCTACTGTGCATGTTGTCGCTATTAATAGTGCACCTTTCTGTTCTTTCTGTTGATGGTCTGACTGAACTCTTGGCTTGTTCCCAGCAGTTACTTTAGTGAGTACACTGTTATCATAACCAATAGATATGATGGCCCAAATTCTGAAAATAAGAACTGAGTAGTAATAAAAACAGAATTATCCTTTGAGCACAGATGAACTCTTGGGATGGGAAGTTGAAGCTGTGACCTTCCAGTTACACGATGGTCTCTGGCCATTGGGAAATCACGCTGCTGAAAGCGGAAGTTTACACAGATTCAAACAAACAAAAAAATGTGTTTGTGCTGCTTAAACTAGAAAATGTTAATTGGAAAACCTGAATAGCAATGTGACTTAGTTACTCTGGAAAATCTACAGACCTTAGTAATAAAAAAACTGTGAAAAAGAGACAATTGGTTCAGTAGAAAGCACTATAGTTCCAATGAAAGCTACTTGCACTGAGGTCTGTGGAGTTTCCAAACTTTTTAGCGCTTACAGCACCACAACCCAAGTTCAATACACTTGCATTATATTGGAGGCAGCAGAAATTTCATAGACTGATATCTCAAAACTCAAATGAAACAAAATCTTACTGCATGGCTAGATATCACAAGTAGCGATTAAGAAAACATGAGCTAGATAGACTAGTGTGGATGAAATATAAAGGTCTAGTCGTGGGTACCTGGGAGTGGACGCCCTGATCAGAAGAGATTTGTCCACTTCCTCTCTGTGCTGTAGCCACTGTATGGGTGAAGCTATTGTTTATTTTGTAACCAGATCACACTGTTTCCATACTCGTGAGTATCAACAAAAAGAGAAGCACCACAGAGAGACACTAAATTGTGGGATTCTGGACTGACTGTTTTGTCATCATTCATTTTCGTTGAATTATCAGAAAAGCACAAAGCGAGCAGCAGTCAGACTGATGTGCACTGACCACTGGCCGGGAACGCTTTGTTTCTGTCCCCTATAATTTCACCCGGCATTAATTGGCATGTTCCTATCTCAACTCTGCATTCCACCCACATGCCCTCAACTATTGTAATGTAAACTACAATTCTATTTCAGGAGAAAATTGGTCCCTTTGTGTTAGCTGAGGGAATTATGCAACAAGCAGGACCCGCTCGTCATTTTAATTGCCACTGTACACAGAAAAAGTTCTCCTTTTCCCAGCCCCTAACTGCAAAGTAGCTATTGTTAGTTCGGCAATGAAACATTTGAAAATGGTGAGATGTGTTTTGTGTGCGTGGGTGAGAGGAGGGTGGTGGTGGTGGCGGCGTTTTAACATGTTAAGGTGACAGAAATGTGTGAGCAGTGAATTCAAACTGAATGAACTTTGTGTTGCTACCTGAGTATTTACAGATGTGTTTGTGACTGGTTGTGTGCAGCAGGGTACTCAGCTGAGCACGCAAACCAAGCTGGCGTAGCAGAAGACCCTTTTCTGCGCTCCTCATTATGCAACAGGAATGTTGCTGATGTAATATTGTTTTGGATGAGGAAATAAAAGGGGGGCACAGTTTATTGCATGAAAGGGTGTCTGCATGTAAGAGTTAACCTTAATTACCAGTGAGACCTTTCCACTGCTGGCTATACAGCTTTTAAATAGGTAATAGGCTGACAGTAAGGGCCAGTATCAAAAAATAATAATACAGGGTTTTTAACAACACAACATATGAGGACAAATTATATATTTTCTGTATTCAATTCAACCTTGAGCTCAAGTATGCCTTCATCCTGACCTATCCTCATCTGACTGAACTGCAGATTAAATTACATGAACGCTTTTGCTTCAGTGAATTGTGTGTGTGTGTGTATGTGTGTGTGTGGGTCTCCTTTTCAGTGGAAAACAAACTGTGCAACGTGCCTCTTTAGTTTGTGAAGTGCTCTGCCACTCATCTGGAGTGTGATTCAGTTTTAATGAGATGGAGGTGAATGAGGAGCTGGCCAGCCTTCACAGAGGGAAAAAGAAAAAAAAAGAAAAGTTGATGCTCATTTCTCTTTTCTTATCTGTCTAATTTTAGCTGGAGAACTGCAGAGCCTTGAATAGTCTATTTGGAAAGATTTTCACTTTTTTTTTTGTGGTGGTGTTGGGGATTTATCATTATCATTAAAAGTTAGATTCACAACATTCAAGCTCAGTCGCACAGGGAATGCAATGGATGAGTCACTTTAAAATAAAGACCTGTGAGAAGTTGGAAACAGGATTCGGGATTGTGATTAATGCGCTTCCCTCTTTGTCTTTACCCTGCATACTAAACAGCCCCCCCGCATTCTCTCCTTTTTTTGTAAGATAGGTGTCATTATTTTTGAGTCGCTCCTCTTTAGATGCCGTAACTCACTTCGCTGCCTGGCAAACACACGCTGCATGAAGCGCAGGCAGGTTTCTGGAAGGCGAGACTTCGCTGCGCTCATTACAGCTGTGCAGCGGCGGAGTGATCCGACGGTGCCGCGGCAGCAGTTTCTCGGCGGCTCTTATTTTGAAACTGGTTAAGTTTCCAAAGGGACTATAAATACGAAATGTAATGCAAAAAAAAGAAGCTGTATTTACATTTGAATTTAGACGCTTCACTTGCCTTCCAGCATCATTCCTGCCGATGCTGCTGGACACATGAGCACTGCAGGGCGGTAGGTTCTCTTGCTCCGGTCTGCACATGCTTGCGCACAACGGTGGCTGGCAGGCGCAAGTTGGAGAGCACCGGGAGGAGTTTGCCACATGCGCCCGTGTGAGCAACACTTCAGAACCAAGGACAGATCCAAACCGCTGCCCGGCCAACATGTTCAAAGTGAGCAACATCTGGACTCTGCTCGTCACGTGAAGCTCGTCACGGTGTCTGCGTGTTGTCGCGCGGGCTTGTGGACAGGAGACCTGCATATCCGGCAAGAAACACCTAGTGCTACAACCAGGTAAGAAACGATCAATTAATAACTTTCATTTTAATGTGTGTCCCCCCTCACAGTATTTCATAGACACGACTCCTGTCCGGCGTGCCTTTGCACTGATAACTGTCTTCCTTATAATATTTGATGTATTCAGCCTCAACTTAACCGCCACTAAATCCATCACGATGATCAGTCGATAAAAGAGCAACGTGTGTCTTTATTGCACTTTAATGTCAGGCAAAATAGTCACCAGTGAATATGTCTCAGAGCCATCTGAAACAGCAGCCGAACTTGATCTAATACTTCACCATTGCACCACCCAACACCTGTGTGTGGCCGCATGCAGGCATCCCTTTGGGATGAATATGCAAAGTTATTTCCCACTAGACCCGAGAGAATATTGTCACAATTGTGTCAACCAGAAATTGCATAATCTAACATCGCCGTTGCTCTTCTCAAGCCAATCAGAGCTTTTTGTTTTCAGACAGCGCCCTAAACAATGTGTCAGCCTCCTGCTGTGAATATAACTGGGTCGTTTTCGGTTTTGCACGACTCATGAAAGTATTTGCAAAGCATAAAAAAGAAAAAAGAAAGAGAGAGAAACGATTATGGGATCGGACAAATCCACGATCGCGTGCATCGCATTGTTGTCAGCGTGTCAGACAGGATGTGATGTGGAAGCGGGATTTCTCTCAAGTGTAGTGTGACAGTGATAGACTGGTTACTGTAATAAACCACCACGTCTCCGTGAATGTTATTACTGTGTCGTGATATTACTATACGATGGCCAACAGTCAATAAACAACCTGTCGGAGCCAGTCTCATTCTCATGTCAGTAAATTAAAGAACAAATATCCAGGTGAGATATCAGCACAATAAAGTCATCTGTTGTTTTTGAGCGCTGAACAGGCTGACAACCAGATTTCCCTGTGCTATTTTGACGAAATGATGCACTTGATCTATGTTCAAATTCCAGCAAAGTCCAACTGGCTGCTGGCCACCACAGAGGCATCCTAATCCCTTCAGCTGACAAGTCCAGGTGGAGGGATAAACTGTGTCCCCACTGGATATGGTATAATGATGGAAATCATTAGTGGAGTTCTTCTTCGTGTATTTCATTAGTCGTAAAGGTCTTTTTCTCTGAACAGCCAGTTCCAGTCATTTAGAGGATCATCAAAGGTCATAATGTGAAATGGCACAGGTGATTTGTCTTGTGACTTCTGACTGAGTAGCTCCGTTTTCCGGGATAATGTGAAAATCTGTTGGCTTTTGTCACATTACACGCAGAACAAATGAGGGGTTTCACTTGGGGGGAAAACGATGAAACTCTGTCGATAATCCGTCTTTTGGATTTTGTCAACATAATGAGCACCGAACAATGTTTTGCCATAAATTATCACCCTATCAGTGTTGATCACGTAAACGTTGGAAAGCTATTTTTTAAATACATCATATGGGACGAGGGCTGTGTTTAGGCTGTGGTTTGTCTCAACACGGGTAATGATTCATGTGTAGTGGATTAGACACTAAATTAAATCTCATGTCATGTACCTCCAAGTATTCAACAATGTACCTAATGAACCTGATAGCAAAATCTAAATGCTTGAGGTGATGTTGACATGGTCATTAATAACATTATTATACATAATAGTATTAATTAACACATCAAATAGATTTATTTTGCTTGATCGTAGTGAATTTTGTCTACAATAACAAACAGGGTTAGACATCCAGACATGAATGGCATTGTGTTTCTCCATAGACACATGTACATACGATTGCATGTGCCAATCTGCATAACTGCTGAAAGCGACTCCACAGTGAGTCATACATTATACTACACATCAGCTATATTTGGATAAAACAATAAAGGATGGTGTTCTCAAAGCATCTTTATGCTAATGTTGGCAAAATCCTCTCCATCCTGGGCGGCAGCAGTGATGCATTAGCTGATGATTTAAAGCTGAGTAAAGCACGCTGCCTTTTCTTTTTGAACTCGCCTTTCAGTGGGAATATTATAGGTATCTGGGGAGCGAGCGACTCTTTCAGCTGCTGAGCGTGACAGCCGTTTCTACATCCAGATAGTTTTAATGATGTGATGTGTGGCCCGATAGGGGCTACTTTACAGCCAAGCAGAGGCTGAGATTTGCTCGCGCAAGCTGATAATCATGTTTAATAAGTGTTACAAATATTGGTAGGAAATACAGTTTTGATAGCTGTATTTCATGTCCACTTAAGACACTCCAGCATTTTATTTGCACTTCTTAAAGGTTTTGAGAGTCTCTACTGGACCCCCAACCTCACTTTGGCCTAGTTTGCATAGGCTTGCCTAATTGGCTGTTGCTTATTGCACCATTAATTCACACTGTGACCTAGTCTTTGCAACCAGAAAGCTCCCATCTGCTCCAACAGACAGCAGACAGGAGAAATTAGACTCTTAATGTTGAACTCTTACAGTTACCTTCTCACCTTGGTTCTAAGAATAGGGCATAGCAACACCAAACACACCTACTGTCCAGAACACACAGCAGGTCTGACACAGATTTTACATTATGACTTCATACATTACAACATGTAATCCTCTTCGCTGGATAGAGGATAGTGGATTCCTCAATGTACCATGAGGTTTCCCACCCACATCCTGATGTAATATTTATCAGGGGGGAAATTCAGCATATACTTTCTTCTCATTGTTTTCTCTCTTGTTTGTCACTCGCACTGCTCCTGGGATGTCACATGATAGTCTTCAAATGTCCCTGCAAAAGCATGCTTACACACACATCAGATGAACTAGGTGTAGCTGCAGGAGCTGGTGTTTTTGTAACCTACACCTTTATACTCCACTGTGTGTGTGAGGGGTGGGGGGGTTCTGCCTCTACGAGCACACCAAAATGTAACTGATTATACATTTGGGTCTACAAGTGACACATATTTGTGTGACGTTACAATGTCAGCAGCAACAATGTGTGACAGAAGTCACAGTGGGGAAGTCACTAATAAGCTCCCCTCTGCTTGTTAATGGAGAGGGGAGCGGCAGCACATCAAATAGTCCACAGCTCTGTGGGTTTTCCAGTGTGACTCCTCTAAAATCTGAACTTGCACAATCTGAACAGACACACAGACAATTTCTGTTGTTTCCATGTGTCATTTGTGCATCCCTCTGACTTTCAAATATTGCGACTAAGACGGCTGATATTGTTCTATGATAAAGACACGTTAATAATAGTCCTGAAAAAAAAAGTACACCCTCTCTGTGTAAAGGTTGCTTATATCGATCTGTTTGCTGAACTGGTGTGTGTGTTTGTTTGATGAAAATGATGAATGACAGTGTTTGAAAGAAACAGGATTTGTTCCGAGCACTGTGATTGAACTGGCCCACCACCCTAATCAGACATCATAACAACTCCTGGTGAGACCTAAACTTGTAACCTCAACATGATAGGAATCTATATTAGCATACACGTCTCGCTGCCCACTTCCTTGCAGTCCAACCTTTAATTTTTTACCCATCATGTTTCCATGGCAACCCAAGCCATGGAGGAGAACCACCATCTATGTGATATCTGAGTTGTAAGCTTGGAAAATATGCTTCACTTGAGTGGTGCCTTAAATATCTATAAATATTTGATGTGGTCACTCGGCAGCGGTAACTCTGAGTTTGTCTTTCAGATAAAACTGAAGCGATTATACTGTATTTCAAGCTGGAATCACTGAGAGCCTTGCAGAAATAATCTCCACTTTCACTTCAGAAAGTAACTCACAAGATTCGTAGCCCGATTTCATTCTCCTGACAAAGCAGTCTCAGGTTTAGACGGTCCATAATAGCATTATTTGTCTGTAACATTTCTGTAGGTCGCATTAGGCTGAGAGGGGGACAAAAAAAGAGGAGGTTCGGGCGAAAATCGATAAGAAAAATCTAAAGAACCACTTGCGAGAGAAAGTTTTGATATAAACTGGCATAGATATGAAACAGTCCCACCAAGGCATAAAGCAGTATTTATCCCTTAGTGTGACTGTTTCATATCTTTGAGTAACCCTGTGGGTGAAAATATGAAAGAGTGTAATGGCATTTTTGAAATTCAGTGAAAAAATATAAGCTGTCAGTGGGCGTCAATAATGCACATTTTGAGACATATGGTCATGTTATTACTCAGCTCTGTTTCATTCCTCATTAGTTAAATTGTATTTTCTGCCCACAGATGCTGTTAAACAGATAGATAGATAGATAGATAGATAAAGTGACTGCCTCATGCTTGATTAGCTGGGTAATTAGCCTTTCCTTTCATTCACTCAGGAGATATCAAACATGCTGCGCCCACTGAGAGAAGACTTGAAAGTGATTCGCCTCCAGACCCTGTGAACCTCTGCCCCTCTCTAATTCAACCAGCTGAACCCTGCTAGCTGATCCTGCCATGCTGAGTGTTGTGCTCTGCCCCAGGTTGTTGGCAAATTGTGCCCATTATTGGCCTCTCCACATGCTCCTGCTGGAGCTGCTGGTACTAGGGGTCCTGCCCAGCATCTCCAGATTACCACCCGTGACCAAACGTGAGATCCTCCTGGACGGAGACCTGGTGATTGGAGGCCTGTTCCCGGTGCACCACAAAGGTGATGGGATGGAGGACTGTGGTAAGATCAACGAGGAGCGAGGGATCCAGAGACTGGAAGCCATGCTGCTGGCACTTGATGAGATTAACTCCAGCGATCGAGTCCTTCCCGGACTCCAGCTGGGGGCCCACATCCTGGACACCTGCTCGAAGGACACATATGCTCTGGAGCAGTCCTTAGATTTCGTCAGGGCCTCCCTCACCAAAGTGCACGACCCAGGCTTCATCTGCCCAGACGGCTCCAGACCCATCCAAAACGAGGTTCCACTTGCTATCTCTGGGGTCATCGGAGGATCCTACAGTGACGTCTCCATTCAGGTAAATGAGCAAATTCATTCATCTCACAAATTCTGTGTTTTGGTTGCATTTGTATCCATTTACAGCAAACAGCAAAACATGGAGCAAAATGGCGGGGGCGGATGGGTGTGTAGACCTGTAACCATGACCTTTCCCTCACCATAACCATGGCAAACCTCGGCATTAGACATAAAACATTTATTTTTTAGCTATAAACTTAATCCAGGGTTTGGCAGAATTGTCCAATACGTTCTTGTTTAGCAAAAGTGGTAGGGGTCCCTAATATTTCAAATGCATATTTACCCCTTCTGGTAAATTGGATTTTTGTGGTTGTTATGTTTTTTGTAATTAAATTATTTCTATTTCTGTCAATTTTAAGGATTTTGTAAATATTTTGCAATGTGAAGGACTTATACACCCCACAGAAAACCCACACTTAATTCAAAATATCATTCCAGTCATTCAGTGTTTCTTTCTGATACTTGTGGATTAATAAACTTGCATACTTAAATCTGCATATAGACTCACTTACTCACCTCACACTCACACAGATAATTAAAGAAAATGCCTGGCATTTCCACTTTTACTGACCCGAAGGACTGAACCTTCAGCAGAAGAGATTTTGCTCTGGCTGGAAGAAGAATCCACCTGGGATGATTCTGTTTGAAGCGTCAACATTCACAAAGACATCCATCACTTTGTCAGCAACTTCATTTCCGTCTTGCAAAGAAAACTGACCTTTCACACACGTATGAAAGGTTGCCAGAGGCAATGCATCTGAGCATAATTAATTAATTTTGATTGCCCCCACACGCCATAATTACCATGATGCACTGGGTGTTAGTGAGTGGGTAGGTATAATTTGGTTACACTTTCCATTAACTTCAGTTAACAATATATTTATAATACACACACACAAATTAAACTCTATCTTTTTATTTGTAGGACACATATACCTTTTATTAGCAGTGTTGTGTATAGCCGTACCTAATGCTTTTTTCAAAGAGACTTAATTTGCTTTCAGATGCAGCTCACATTTTAGTGGTACTGATTTTCATACTTGTACATGTAACATTTAATTGACTAGTTGTTTACTATTATAGCTAATGGACATTCACTATCCACAAAACACATTATTACATCTTAACTGAAAAGATGTCAGGGTCTTGATTTACTTGACCTTGCAAAAACAACATTGTTATTCTGCCTAATATATCTGCATAGCTAAAGCAAAAATTATATTTTATACATTTTTGTGACAAACTGGTATGATTTGCTATGTCTATAAAGTACAATGGTGCCATTTGGTTCCACTGAAGGTTTCCAGTGCTCCACACCCAGCTCTATTGACACTGCTATTGTGATTGGCTGGTAATGTCACTGGCTCTGCTCCCTAATTTATTGTCACATCTCACTGTGCGACATTCACGTCTAATGACAAAATCCACTCCACATCTAGACAATTCCTCTTTTCCACAATACCTTTAACAACACTAGAGGATATCAAGTTGTTTACTTTGGCAAAATGTTGTGATGGGAAACACATCCCTGTATTGAAAAGGTCAGCGCTAATAAAAACCTGTGCTGCATGCAACAATTACACACAACAGTATGACTAATGTTGGACATTTTCACACATGACATAAACCAGGCTACATGAATATTTTATATTTCACCTGAAACTGTGGATGACTGAATCACTGCTAATGAATATGCAGCAGTCTAATCAGTGTACATGCTACTGTAAGAAGATGACATTGTACGCCATGAGTATAGCTGTTGAAAAGGTTCAGTTAATGACTGCATTTCAGATTTCCCAGTTTTAGATGTTGGGTGAAGATTAAGTGATCAAGGTTGATTGTAAAGATATAATGATACTGATTATTCCCGGTGATTCCCAACAGAGAGCCCACAGAGAGTTTAGGGTGCACACATTTATATTAGCCCAGTAGGTAAAATATAAAAGGGCAGTTGATCACAATAAAACCAAGTACTAACAATGCAAAGGTTTTAAAACCACAGACGTACAGTATTAGGCTGCAGCCCCAGTTTATCATTTCATTATCGTTACTATACACTTATACACTATACACTTACACTTAGGCATTAGAAGTCATATTAAGGAGAAGTTGCAATGTCGTTGTGTCATACTAATGCTGCAATACTTGTTATTAATCAGACAGTTTATCACCAGTTGTGCAATTTCTAACGATATTTTTAAGTGGCAGCGTGCTACAACTCTTTAGTTCCTCACTTCAACATACCCATTTACTGTAACTCAAATGTGCATGTTTTTTCTTTAATACAGCCTATGCCCTGTTGACCTTAAACATTCACATTTTAAAGCAATTGTTCGACATTTTGGGAAATCCTTACTTGCTTCTTGACGAGAGTTAGATGAATACCACTCTCGTGTCTGTCTGTTACACGTGAAGCTACAGTCAGTGGACTGTTAGCGTAGTTTAGCATTAAGACTGGAAAGAACTGGGAAACAGCTAGCCTGGCACTGTACAAAAGTCTCTAAAAGTCTCTAATTCACACGTTTTATCTTGTTTTTTTTTGTCTTGTACCAACAACCAAAGGGTAAAAGCAAAGTTGTGGTGTTACGGGGTGTTATGTAGTGGACTAGCTGAGCTGTAGCTAGCCCATAGATAATAACAGACATATATAAGAGTGGTATTGACCTTCTTAACTAACTCTCGGAAACAAATCAAATATGCACATTTTACTTGCCCAAAATTACAATTAAAATTACTCCTTTAAACAACCTGTACAGTTTTAAAACAAGTCTCTACATGCAGTTCCTTGCTATAATATAGAGACTTCATAACCAATTTCTCTATATATTTCTCCTGGTTCTCCTTTTGGAGTGTGAAAATTGGACCGTATCACCACACAATAGGCTACGCAATATATGGGAAACACTGATTGTTTGAATAATCATTGAATAATTCAAACATTGAATAATCATTGTTTGCTGCAGCCGCTGAATGTGAATCCCAACTGCTAAAACAACATCAGAATACGATCCAGCCTTACAGACGTTTGTTAGGAGTCTGCAGCGATGAATGCTTCTTGTCTGCATGTTAAAGCTGAATGGAGGGTACATTCATAGACACACAGTCAGACAGACTGGACTGAGGATGTTAACTTTTAACATTTAACATCATTTAAAGCCCCCTATGAACATGGGGCTTCTTCGCTTAGAAAAAAGAGGATAATATAAATCTTCTTGTCCCATAACGTTGATGATGGTTTGACAAAAGAACAGCATGTTTTTAAGGAGCATGAAAAGGACTGTGTGTGTGTGTCTCCCTGTGAATGACTCTTCAGCGACCACACATTCACAAAGAGACTCTCTGCTTTTGAATGTTTTTGTATACATTTGAATACATACCTCTACTGTCACTACCCTCAACAGACTCTTTGTTAGTGCCTTTAGTTCCTGCGCGCTATTGTGAATCGAGCTGTGAGAGCGGCGAGAAGCCCATGGTGGGATTTTTTTGAGAGGTCACCGATTCACGCAATCCCTCTTTATCCCAGAGAAGCACTTTTCAGGAGATGAAGAGCGTTATAAGACTGAGGAGGACAAGTGCCAGGGACGGTCCCAGGGAACTTTGAGAGGAGGTGCTTTTCCCATCTGTGGGGTGCATCTCCATTGGCTGGCACCGACGTGTCCACCTGCGTGTGGAGAGGAGGCTGACGCTGCCTGTGACAGGGGCCAAGGACGGGATGTGGGAAAGAAGGTGGGAGAGCAGCCAGTTTCTCCTCAGCCTCGAAAGGATTCTTTCATAATTAGCTCAGCGATATTTAGGAGGGTTTCATCATCTTCCTACTCATCCTGGTGTATGTTGTTGTCCTAGGTATGTCTTCTCACTGTTCTTTAAATTTCTTTTGAAAATAGCCTTTATTGCCATCTGGGATATTAGCAATATAGAATCAACCATGAATGGTGACTCAGTCCTCAACAGCCTACACATTTTACACTTGTGAATTTAACCAAGCGTTACCCACATGGAGGCATAATGAAAAAAAGAACAATGAAATCATTCTGAACTATTCCCACACGTTGTCTGCAAAAAATTACATAAAAAAAAAAAGGATTTGTATGTTCAAATGCACAAGCTACTATCCTGTCACAGTCACACAATGAAAAAGATGAAATGTGCTTAGAGGCATAATCAAAATGTTTGTCCTCAACATGGGCTTTATGCAAATAACATTTAGCACAAACCCACACTGAAACTGTTGCACATCCTTAAATAATTTAACACATGCACACAAAGAAGAAAAAACAGGTATTTTGTGTGTTAATAATCGCTAGAAGAAATCCTTGCAGTTCAACAGCCTATCTCCTGTAAATTAAACAATGTCATATGGCACTACTTTATTATGATAGTTATTGAGAATCTAATATCCTAAAAATTTAAAATCCTAAAATGCATACTCCAAAAACACCCTCTAAATCCTTTAAGACCATTAGACAAACTCTGCTGTTCCACTTCTGCCACTGCTGGGAAGGTCCTCAATAATTTGAGATTATCGGAGCTCATATCTGTCCTGCCATATATTGATGTTTAATATTTTTTATTAAGTCTGTTGTTGTGCCATGCGGAGGAAGCGGAGAGGGCTCTATCTTATTGTGTTTCCGTCTTCACAAAGTGTGTCGGGTGAAAAACAATCCCGCTTTGGTGTTAACTTCAAAAGGGTCTTGTTTATCAAGTGACATTATAGCTGAACCCCCCTCCTCTCCTCTCCTCTCCTCTCCTCTCCTCTCCTCTCCTCTCCTCTCCTCTCGACTGTTATTTTTGAACTGGAAGTTTTAGCACATTCAGAGAAAACCGCTCCGCTCCCTAATTAGCACATCAGAATGTCATTCAAAGTGAATGGAAACGTTGTAATGACTGGAAGGCTGGTTTGAGTCAGGACCCATATTGCTAGCCCATCGATTTCCAGACGCACATCCCTTCATCTTGTCTGTCTTAATGCAGTTATGTTTTTTCACACGGTATCACAGGAATAAATGATCAGTCTTTGCTCAGAACCTGTGGCTGCTGTTTAGCGCAGTGCTTTAAATTGTGTGACAGGAGCAGTGCACTCCAGTCTGAATAAGGGTAAAAATGACTGGACTTATCAAGATTATTTCATAGGTGCTAGAGGCTAGAAGTGATATTTCAAAGATTTAAGCTAAGCACATGATAAAGAGCAAGATTTTTCACAGATGTATCCTGTACTTGAGAGTGGTTCCAAAGGTCGCTCTTGTGGTGAGCATTGTTTTGCTGGTGGGAGGAAATAATAGATGTAAGATGTAAGTTTAATGTGAAGAATTGTCTCCTCCTGAAATAATGCATGCAAGCAGATCATCACACATTTCTTCCTGCTGCTGCATTCCCAGCTATACAAGTGCTAATATGAAGTCACAGCTCTGACCTGCAGACGTTAATATATACAGTATGAAACATATCTGTTTACATGTGCATCTGCTGCTGCTTAGAATATCTTTGTTCAGTCCTTTGTTGTGTGTGTGCTTCTGTGTTTGAGTCTCTGTGTGTTTGTGTGTGTGGGTTTTCTGGGTGGGTGGGTGTCTGCAAAAGCAGGGCACATAAAGCACATAGAGTTTACTTGTAAAGAAATGTGCTTTACAAATACCTTGCCTTGCCTTCACTGAGCAATACCTCACATGAAATTCTGAAAAAAGACCAAACGTTTCTTAAAAAATACTTTGTTTTTTATTGTTGCCCAGATCTTCAAAATATAATGCGTCAACCCTTTCGCCTAGAGATTATGTTTATGTATTACTAAATAGTTTTTGCAAAGTGTGATGTGACAAATGTAAACGCTGTCTGGATTAAATGTTCAGAGGCAACATTTTTTTGAGTGAATGAAGCGGCACGTTTATGTACCGCACCTGGGCCACCGTGAGGTGGTAGCCGGTCTGTGGTTAGGTCTAGGCAACAAAAGCACTTCGGTTAAATTTAGTGAAATATTGTGGTTTCGGTTAAATGTTAATAAAAACGTTGTCTCTGAAGTCACTACAAATGTTTTCTCTTTTAAACCAACGCCATAATCTTTCCCTTACCTTACCCAAGTTCTGTGAGGGCTTAAACATAATCATAAAAAAGTATAATAATTCTTCCTTAAAGTGCTAAATGTTACATAGTAAACATCAACATTTAAACTAATAGTTTTACATTATGAGTGTGATTTCAGTGACGTCCCGGAATCTTTACATCACAATGAGGTTGCCAGGCAACCAAAACACTACACAGTAGTATGAGTTTCTTAAGAAATAAATACAGCAAGCCACCCACAAATTGTTTTTACATATGTGTGTGTGTGTGTGTGTGTGTGTGTGTGTGTGTGTGTATACAAATTAAAGAATAAAATACTTTTTGGTAAATGTGTTTTGAGCTTTGGTCAGAGCTTGAACACACAGCTCACACAGGCAGAACAAAGAAACACACACACACACTCCTTTAGTTTTAGTTAGTTTACTTGTGTGTTTTACCTGTTTTTATTATTATTTGCTAAATAAATACTTGTGGATATACATACTGTATTTAATGTCAAAGAACTCCAAAACCGTTCAACCTTTACTAGAGTATTGATATGGTTATTTTGGTTGTAGTTATTAATTTAATTATTAATCAGAGTTCCAAATTAATAGTTTAGTATACTTGATTTATTAATTAATTGGTTATCATTTTCCCTTCTTTAAGGGTGGTGCCCCAAAGTGAATTCTATGCTATCCTATTAATAATGTACACACTTTTTACTCCTGATAGCCTGAAGTGTAATCACTCCATTTCATCTTTTTGATACCAATTAATGTGTTACACTACATCACTTTGGTGCCTCTTTGAGGTTATTAATTTTGGTTACGTATTTTGGTATTCATAAAGCCATATCACCCCTACAGCACAGACATGAATGTGGTTTTCATCTTCTCATCTAACTCACGGAAGCGTATTTTCCTGTTGAATAATAAAATGTTATTCCTTTAAACATCCAGTAGTTATTAACATGTGTGTTAAAATGATACCTGTTGGTATATTAACATGCTAGCATACAAGTTGATGTAAGCATTTTCAAGAGTATGAACACGATTTAGAATCAAGGAGAAGTATTCATTCTCTCTCCCATATGCTCTAGGAGGGCACATGATTGAGTTAGTTGATGCTGTTCACCAATCATTTATATAAAGTGAATAGGGGAACATTTGTCTTCTAATTTTCCCATAAAATTACATCCATTTACACTCTGGTTAAAATTTACGCTGGTAGGATCCATCAAAGCTCCTTCAAATCAAAACAATCCTCATCAGCTGTAGGACAGATGGATAGCTGCTCCAGCAGATACAGTATATGATCAAACGGCACAGTCTATTGCACAGTCTACACTGCTATTGCTATGATTTTCCTTTACTGGCAGCAGGTGGAGGAGGATGGAGAGAGACACTGCAATCATACCGAAGAACTTCATACTTGGTGCTTGGGTTTTGTCTCGGTTTTTAGAAAAGGGATTGAACAAACTAGATGCAAGTGGATGAGCACACAATGGGTCTTCAGTTTGAGATATATGTTTTTGATGCTGCAAGGTCAATTAAGTCACACTGGTGTTCTGCTGTTTCAGCCATCTCTACACCATCAGCTACAGCATGATTTAGCCTTGATGCTGTTTCCTCTCAGTGAATGTTCTGCTGCTGCATACATTATAACATTGCAGACCTGTCATTGCCTTTGACTACCATTTTCTTATATCTTATGCTGCATAAGCCATCAATCATATGCAAATGACTGGAATCAACATGCTCTCATGGAATTACAACATACTGATTCCAAGATCTCCATATGAACTGATGCCACTTCACATAGAAAGCCATAGCTTTCATGTATACGTGTATTTTGACATCCAGGAGAGCTAAGAGTTAGATTTATCAACATTTTTATTCTTCCCCTCCCAGCTGCATTTACAGTATGTGTGATTTTCCCTTTTTACAGGAATAATTTCTCGTATTCAGAAATTGAACTAGATTATTCCCAAACTGGACCCAACACAAGCTAAGCACAGATAATTTGAGACATGTACATTTCTTTTTGTAATTAGTTATTTATTAGGTATTTGAAAGTATTCCACTCAGGAGAAACATTATGTTTAGGTAACTAACAAATCATTAAATTAGTTAAACTTTGTAATTTGCCTCAGAATTTTACTGCTGTGTACTTGAATACATTTGTCCTCACCAATTAGATTAATTAATATCACCAATAAACACATGTTACCTCAGAGCGTTGCTTGCATGTCATTGCGTAATGCACTGTATTGGATGTACGTACTTACTAAAACAACTGATTCACTCTGTACATTTATTTATTTTTGTATCCAAGGTTTGGCTATTAATTGTGCGGCGGCCCAAATAGCATCAGTCACATTTTACTAATAGAATACAAAACATTATACCAAATGTAGTAGCGATGTGGATTATATCCATTATGCATAACACGTATCTCTGGACTATTTGGTGACCGTACATCCTGAGGTTTCACTCTGCATGCCATCTACTGTATCTGCTCTAGGGCTCAGCTTGGCAGGGACCTCGGGGAGATACAGATGGACTTTCCATGTTAAAAGAAATCATGGCAGAGACATGAGTAAGAGGCTGCCCGTGTTCCAGCTGTCACATATCTTCCCTCACTGCATCTTATACACATCATATCAAGCATTAATTTCAAACTTCCACCTTCTTTGACATGTTGAAGTACTTTGAGAGCTGTAGTATTACTTACATTTGCAGTAACGATTAACAGGAGAGTGCTACGACATGACCGTAGACCTAGCTGTAGCTATAAACACTGCATACTGTAACCATTAAGCACATGTTATATATTATTCATGGATTGTTTGTCACAAAGGGAACACAGGGAAGATTAAAACTGGTGCTAAAAATGAGGGAGAGAACTTAGGGACCTACAAATGGGATCCCTATAATTGTTTCCTTGTTGGCACAAATAAATGCATTTCTCTATTTAAAGATCGACTCCAGACATGTTTTAAGACATTTAAAAATACTCAGCTTTGAGTCATAATGTTGGTCTAACATGTTTTCTCCACAAAAAACATCAATTACCTGGTGGGAATTCTTAAAACTACTCCTTCTCCCTCACTGAAAAATCTAGAATCTATGAATATGCAAATGTTTGTTCACTGAAAAGTCTAATTAGTCAGTCAATGTATGTCCATCAGTTGGACCATGATTAGTTTCCAAGCTACCTGTGATGTCACAAATCCTGGTCCTATGTACATGTGTTAAACTCAGATTTAAGGTGAGGACACAGAAATGTTCCTGCTTCAGCAGGTGAATATGAAAACAGACTTCTAATGTCAAACTCATACATTATTCTGAATAGTGGAGGCCAAATATCTAAGTGAATGAACAATAAGCAAAACACATTTTTGAGTGGAAGGGGTGTTTAATTATATATTTTAGACAAGGCGAGTTTATCTATATAGCACCTTTCAACAACAAGGCAATTCAAAGGGATTTACATAAAACATGAACATAATTAAACCAAGATACAAAAGAAACACAAGAAAATATAAAAAGACAGAGAAATAGGATTTAAACAAATAAAATAACATTGAAGATGGAAGTACGTTAAAATAGAAAAAAAAAAATATTAAAAATGAGAATAGAAATTACACAGCAGTCAAAGTGCAGTGCGTGTTATGAATAAATAGTCACAAATTCAATAAAAGGCAATGGAATCATTTCAGTCTACTGTGAAAGTGTCAAACTGGCTCTGCACAGACAGTCTCTCATGGACAATTATGTTTGAAATATAATTAATATGACATAATCTGCAATATAATGATTCAATATAAATTAAAGGATAAATAATAATATTAATAATAAGGATACAACTATTTCATTTATTTACACTTTGGTAAATTCTACCCAACTGAATACTTGGGACAAACAAAATTTTAGACAATAATAATAATAATGATAATCTTTGTCTAATCCTAGATAAGGACATAAATGATGCATCTATTGAATTTAGTTTTCAGTCTGGGAGTAGATCTTTAACCCCAATCTGCCAAACAAACCACTGAAATGAATGGCAATCTGCATAACCCTTTTTCTTGACATATGGTGACATATGGTATTTGTGCAGTAGTATTAATCTCTGTGTAAAATATTATGCAACCACTGCACTGTGTGTATCATAGAGCATATTACTGCCTGTTATACTGCCAAGAGACTGAACTATTTGGGTTTAAAGGAACACTGAAGGGAAGGAGGCATACATAACTTCTATTTTATAAGGACACATTATAGAAAACAATCACTGTTTCACTAATGAAGCTACTAAACAATATAACCAAAACAAGTCCATAACTGTGTAATGTGCTGCCATAATCACCATGATATATTAGATATAACCTGCAATGCTAATGAGGCCATTAATATAGTGATTTGCAAATACTGCAATTCTTTCTGTATACTTACACAACAAATGGGCACTATTTAGATGATTTCTACAACTGAAAAGAGTAGCTATTTTAAAAACATCCCAACTTTATTTAGTTTACATGTAAATACATGCAAAATATAAATCAGACCTCATACAGGGAGGCTGTGGTGTGAATATGCTTCTGTCATGTATTACTTTTTAGATACTGTGGTCCAAGGTATATGACATTTGGGGACCACTTTTGGATTTTAAACCAGTGGACTGTGAAGACCACCTAATTGGTGCCTCAAATGACTACAGTTGCGATCCAAACAAGCTAAAGTAGTTTTCTCTTTACTTGGGATGGGTTCAGGGTATGGTAAAGTCTAGAGTTCTATGTATGTATTCATTAAGACTAAGGTTTGTGTGAGTCTTAAAAAAATACTATCTGTCAAAATATTGGCAAAACCCCTCGCAAACTGTACCATCTACTACTGTGGCTGGAGTTTGGAGTTTGGGCATGTTTACAGTACGATACCCCTGAGCCAGCACTGTGGTTGTGTTCTTATCTGACTTGTCGATGGAGAGAGCGAGTGGGAAGTATCGCATGAGGATGAACAGACGGTTACTGTCACACACTCCAGTGCCGTCCTGAAAGGTGCGCCGTCAAGCTTCTCCAAGAATCTATTGATGAAGGCCAACTGCCTGTCTGAAAACCCTGCAAGAGGAAACTACCTTATTACCATGCAAGTGTGAGTGACTGACTGCCTGCTGCATACAAAATAATATTTCCCAATCAACATAAATGAATCAGTACATGCAGGGATACATTCAGGCTTCTCCATACATTAGCAACAGAAATCGCATCTCTCAGTGGGTAATTTGATGAGACCTCTGACCTATATTCTACTAGAAACAGTGGAGAGGACTACTGCTGGGTACAGTGCACTTGTCTAAATACATCATATTTACTCCATTCATCCCCTCAAGAGCTGATAGTATGCCTGTTTTCTGCTGGCTCATATCTTTGGGGTGTTTTAGCTAAAGGAGGTTAAGCACACGGCCGCTTGCAGATCAGTGTTAACGTCAGTCATTTCTGAGGCCAAACGGTGTGCTTGCATTGCATATAAGATGCCAAGTAGTCTCCTCTGGTTTTCTCAGTCCAGTAATGTATGTTTACAAATGCTTCACTTTATATTAAGGCTGACCATTGCAATGAAAAGGTGCATGTGTATGGAGTATGGAGTAATGCAAAAACATTTACAAGAGTCCATAGCCATTTGTGAGGTTGTACTATTCTATTAGTTTACTCACTTTACATATGTCCATACGTATTTGGACAGTGACACAATTTTTGTACTTTTGCCTCTGTACACCATCACAATGGATTTGAAGCGAAGCAATCAGGATGTGATTGAAGTATAGACTTTCAGCTTTAATTCAAGAGGTTTAACAAAAATATCACATCAGCTGTTCAGGAATTACAGCCATTTTTGCGCATAGTCCCACATCTTGATTGCTTTATTTCATATCCACTGTGATGGTGTACAGAGGCAAAATTACAGGAAT
Organism: Gadopsis marmoratus; assembly: GCA_036023855.1. Lineage (NCBI taxonomy): Eukaryota > Metazoa > Chordata > Actinopteri > Centrarchiformes > Percichthyidae > Gadopsis > Gadopsis marmoratus. Next base: position 44 of record JAVQJF010015962.1, on the reverse strand, counting down.
TGTTTCACTGTCCAAATACTTAAAGACCAGACTGTGTGTGTGTG
>JAVQJF010015956.1:0-20740 GCA_036023855.1 Gadopsis marmoratus | reverse complement strand
TACTGAAAATGGGGTCTTTTTTGTCAAGTCCCCCCCCCCCCCCCCCCAAACAAAGCGATCTATATTGGTCTGACCTTTGCTGAAGTTGGCACTGGCCCCTCTGTCCAGCAGCAGCTTGGCCAGGTCGTAATTAGCCACATTGACAGCATACATCAGAGGAGTCCATTCGTAGCCAAGTCTGGTCTCCACGTCCATGCCTGTACACACCAAAATGATCAAATTAAGTGAGGCATTGAAATGACTACATAAAAAGCAATTGTGCAAAACCGTTTACGCTGGGGTGAGAAACCACCACCAACCACATGTACTCGTTTTTTCCTCTCTCTACCCAACCGGTCGAGGCAGACGACCGCCCACAAAGAGCCTGGTTCTGCTCGAGGTTTCTGCCTGTTAAAAGGCAGTGTTTCCTTGCCACTGTCTCCTAGTGCTGCTCATGGTGGAAATGTTGGGTCTGTACATGTAGAGTTGGTCTAGACTTGCTCTATATTAACAAGTGCTATGAGATAACTCTGTTATGATATAGAGCTATAGAAATCCAAAATCCTTACTGATGCCTGTGGTGTTGATAACGGGGTTATGTTGTCTTACAGAGGATGTCCTGACCAAGGACGCAGGGGAATGTGCAGTCTGCCTGGAGGAGCTGGTGCAGGGGGACACCATCGCTCGCCTGCCCTGCCTCTGCATCTACCATAAAGGGTGCGAAGCTCCATTTAGTAATTTGCTGCGTCACTTCATTTCTTTCCCTACATATAAGATGAGTGTTATTCCTCCAGCATTAAAATAAAAATGCTTACATTTACAGCAGGGCAAATATGGTAGAGTTATGTTATGACACAGGTGTGGTATGGTTATTGTAACATTTCCTTTGAAGCACTGTGTGTATTATGGGGACACATTTGGTGTGACCCTTCATGTATACCGTTTTATCTATCATTCTGGTATTCTTTCCCCCCCCAGCTGTATTGATGAGTGGTTTGAAGTGAACAGATCATGTCCAGAGCATCCATCAGACTGAAGCTTTTTTTTTTTTTTTTCTTTGCACAGGTAGAGTATTTCAAAACATCCCAGGTGATGGATTGTTTCCTTGATAGTCAGTGTAGGATTTTTCTACACTTGTTTGTTGTCTTCTTCATATTCCCTGTTGGTTCTTTGGTGACAGGTACTCTGCAAAGAGAGCGGTCTACAAAATGATGTGTGGATCCAGAGAGACTGCTGGACATTGTGATCAGTTGATACCCCCCAAACACCCTCACCCAACAATGTATGTAGTACCATGGTGTGCCAAATCTCATTTAAGCAATCTTCAGGGATACAGACTTTTGTGTTTATGTTTGAGTGTCGGGGCTGGCCCCACACAGGACATTATGACAGGCAGGGCTCTTCTTCCTGAGCGGCTATTGGACAGCAGGTGTCAGCTGATTTTACACTCGGACACTGGGTGAGGTGGACAAAGTCCTGGAGGTGGGTCGGGGCGATGTGCCGATTATTCCTCACCCTCTTGCTCTGTCCCTCCCCTCGTCCTTCAGCGTCAAGTGTCAACCAGTGCCTTGTTGCTGTGATGCACAGCCAGCACAGGGCAGGACAGAAGAGTCCAGACTGTCAGCAGAGCCAACTGGACGGACATGCAGGACCATCTCATCGACTGCCACTCTACTATTACAGGCGAAACAAGCCAGAAATATCTTTGTGTTAGCGACTCGGACGTTTCCAGAACTGAAGCGGCTGCTAAAATGGTGCCAATCGACTGTGAATATTGTCATACACACTTAATCATCAGTCCTTTTTCCTTTAGTGGTCTTCAGGAACAAGAACCGGTCCCTCCTGAAATGGATATTTTTCATGTTACAGTGACATCAAAATGTATGGAAGTTTCTTGCCATGTTATAAGGAGCAACCTTTTGTTGTTTAAAAGAGACTCGTTGATTCTGTGTAAAAACGAGAAGGTTGAAGATAAAGTGACATGTCGTTAAAACGAGTGTGGGGGGGGGGCATGGTTTTTTCCTAGAACAGGATAAGTTGGTGTGGAGTAATAACAAAAATACATTGTAACATGAAAAATATAATTTTATAACAAGCAGGATATCAAACGTTTTCACTAAAAGAGTGACTTTTTTGGTGACTGTTTTGCTTCATGGGAATAAAAGCTGCGTTTGTTCTCATAAAGTCTGTCAAAAGCACATTTGAATCAATTTGAATAGGCTGTGCATTAATTATAGGATTTGATCATATGAGGAAAGTGGCTCCCACTCAGTTTGTTTGGAAGTTTACATTTGCTGTATCTTTAATCTTTTGTAATGCAGAAGAGTAACGAGCACGAACATTCCAGCTGATCCTTTCCTCAGTTTACCGGTTCAGTGACTGTCACAGTTCAAACTCTTTGAAACGGAGATAAAAATCCAGTGCTGTAATAGAAATGGAACACAGATCATACTGCCAAGACCACGTGGCTTTACATTGAATTAGGGATCATTAAAAAAGGGGTAGGAAGTAAATTATAGGAGTTAAGATTTTAATTGGAGTATTTTCTATTTCCAATTCCAGTAAGTCTTTGTTTTTCCATAATCCGTATAGTAACACGAGTGACACGATACACGGTCCTACCAATGGTTTCACACTGACCTACAGGAGGCCCTAACACGCCCAACGACGCACAAACGAAGGCAGAAGAAGCTCACAAGCAAGTAAACATGGATCTAAACAATGAAGGCTTTGCAAATGTTCCGTGAAACGGGAAACGTATTCAACACATTTCTTAGAGCCCAAGGAATCACACAATGGGTGAGTAACCCTGAATGGAAATTTTCTGCGTGTTCCATTTCCATGACATGATGGCACCTGACGCTGCTTAATTTACCTGTTTTTAAGAGAGTTTGAAGCTGCCAGCAACTGAGAGCCAGTCTGCTGTAGTGTGCTGGCTGTAGTTGTCACAGACCAATCAAACCTTCAATCCAGTGCTTGCTTATATAGGGAGCCAGCACCAGATATAGTCGGTAAGGACTGAGGGACACTCGCATGACTGGACCTGACTGTTTCTCTGGTTTTTATGGGGTCAGGTTTGCCTGAAGACCTCTATTGTGGAAGAGCTAGAGTGGCTTCACTGTTGGCGAACAGGAGCACTGTGGCTGTGGAAGAGCTTTGTGAAGTCCAGTGAGAAAATTAATAATTTGAGTAATCTTGAGCCTGCATTGCAAACCGGGGGCGCTGTTGCCACTTTCCAAATTTTGCAGAACGCTCACAGCAGCATCCAAGTGGTAATTTCGCCTGGCAAACGCAGATTTAAAGCTGTAATATATTCGACTTGGCACTGAATCATTTGAAAGTGCCTGAATAAGCAAAGGAAATGATGCGTCACATCAGCCAAAGTCTGTTGCTTAGACTAATTAAATCCATATTTTATAGCTATTGGCCAAGCAACAACCAACCTTTGAGTTGTCGGGTAATGTGAATGTTCCCGTGATGTAAAGATAAGACTCTGACATCAACATGGCATAATGAAAGATGCTGTCAAACTATTAGGGACTGTAGGAAAATGATTTCGGGTGAGGAGGGGGGTTGATTCTTAGATTTTATAAAAAGCAAGGCCTTCCCCAATGTTTCAAAACGATATACTTATGGAAAACTGTCACTCTCTAATTTCAAATAAAGAATGGCTAAATAAACAGTTATTACAGTATATATCTATGTAAATATATCCATCCTATATGTCAATACTTTGCACTGTTTTAACTTTCCAAGTTATCAACAGTGAGGGATCATTTTCTGGGCCACTGGAGGAAAAATGGAGTGAACTTTGGAGTTTTGGGATCCACCCTGACACACTCGTGACTCCTGCTTCATCATACTGTATAAACTGTATAAAGATAGACAACAGATTTCCTCTCCCTCCCACTGTACAAAACTAAGCCAAAAGAAGTCCCATCTGCTGACATGAAGGGGGTGGGGTTTATGACCTACACTGCAGTCGATCACCAGGGGGCTTCATTTCTGGGGAGCTGTCATGGCGCCCATCTTTATATACAGTCTCTGACATAAGCCTGACAGCCACACAGAGATTAGCAGAGCTATGTAATACACGGACCAACCACACAGCGGTGCTACAGTCATGTAGGTCTCATGTTGATTTCTGAAGCAATAAATAGTCTTAACAATTGGCTGATTGCTCATATTGTACCTTCATCTCTCACTTTTTGACAGATACATACAAATGGTTTCTGTGAGCAGGTTTGACGCTGACCAGTGAGGTCTTTTCATTTCTGTCTGAATTGTATCTGTCCTTGTGGTTTTGGATTTGTTTTATTTGACTTAAGAATGGAATTTACCCAGACATCCACTGATTCCTGGTTGATGACTTTGATCAGCTGTCTGTCGACACTAGACCAAAACCAGTAACTAAACCATGTCCATGACAGAAGAGCAACTCAATCCACCGAGGAAAGCCACATAATGTGGCTGACAGCTTTTTGTGAAATAGGAGACCACTTTCAGAGACACTTTCACTGGTTTAACACAAGTTCATGTCCTATCCATACAGATGGCATTTACAATATATTGTCAGGACGACTTAGTGCTGAATATCCCATGAAAATGGACAGATTTCACCTTAGCCCAGTGGTGTGCAAACCTTTTGCAAAGAGGGCCAGATTTGATAAAGTGAAGATGCCCAGGGGCCAATAGTTCCTTCTGACATTTTTTTAACCACAAACGTTACATGCAAATAAATACACACTGTTATAAAACCATTTTCATTGTCACAATTATCTTTATTCATCAAATGGCAATGTAACGAAATATAAGCCACTCAAGCAGATGTGAACAACTATAAAAACACAATTCTGCCTTTCATTCATATCTGGGGAGTCAGAAAACATTGAACTGGAAAACCTTAAATTTCCATGAGTTTGATAAATATCTTTGCCTCATGACCATTTTAAACAGGATTTATAAGTAATGCAAAGTTCTCTGTTATCATTAAAGTTTAAAACAAGTGAATTTTGCTCTTGTCTTTTACAAAATCTTTCAGGAAGTAGTAGTTTGTGTCACATCTACAGGTACATCAACAGTTACAACCAAATCTTACTCAAGAGTTTAATAGAATAAGTGCCGTAAGTCCAAGTGCATAAGTGTGCTTTTGGCTTTTCACTGTTAATAGTGACAGATGTTACCGTTCAAAACACTCAATTTCAGATTGATCAAGAAACAGACAACTTGCTGACACTAATGAGAAGCGTGATGCTGAGATCTGGATTTCAGTAAAGGGGCCAGGTCTGCTTTGAGGGCAGTAAAATGTCACGTAAAGTGGGAGTCACTCCGTCTTGGCCCGTCTTGGCTCTTGTTTTAAGTTCATGACAGAGAATATCTGCTCACACAAATATGTGGAGCAGAAGCTCAGCATTTTCTTAGCAAATGTTCTCTTTACGTTGAAATCCTTGAACAAGGCAACCGTCTCTTTACAAAGTAGACAAACTGCCTCGATGTTCAGTGAAGAAGTCCTGTAATTCCCATCTCTCCTGAAGGCGGCGGCCCTCACGGTCAACTTAACTCTTCTTCTCTGCAGTCGCCATGGTGACAGAAATGAGCGGAGAAGGATGCAGAGCCAGATAGCGTCAAAGTGATTGTTTGACAGTGCTAGCGGGCCATAAATAATACATTATAAGGCGGTGTAGAGCAGCATCAGTGTAGAGCAGCATCAGTCTTCTGCTCTACACTGTGTTGACACAAATTGCATTTTGCAATCGAGAGCCCCGAGGAAATGTAACAAAGAATGTTTGCAGTATGTAACTGACAAACACAGAATATCATAAGCAGAATATTTCTTTTCTGTAAAAGTATGTACAAAAAGCCCTTTGGTTACCAATCATTCTCGTGTACTTGCATTTTTATGCTATGCTATTTTGTGTTTTAAGCTAATCCAAATCTTAGAGTAAAAGTCCAGCTGTCTAATCAGCCTGAAGAATGACTTATTCTACTTATTTTTCCAAATACAAATCTGCCAAACATGGAACGTGGCGACAGGTTCAGTCAAGAACTATTTGTGTGCATGCTCACTTTCAAGAAAGGGTAGTTTGTCCATATACAGACTATCTGGGGTCAGCCACCGATAATTGTTGTGGTGGTCATCCATTTACCAACAACAGATTTTGCAAATATCAATGTACTAGTAATTTTTAGTACTATTCAGCCTGTAAAAATTGGACGTTTACCAGGCAGAGATATTCCTATGAAAGACGCAATTGTATTGCATTACGGGAAATTTAGATTCAGTGTCTTTGGAGCTAGACCCAAACTAGGCACTATAGGTCAGAACATCCCGGCCTCAGCTACTTTGAAATTGAGGCAGAATGATGGGTATTTTTCACTGCAGACATTTTGAAACATCACAGCAGAGAAAGCACATGTGTAATTTGCAACCTGAATAATGGCTGCCTTCCACTTGTGCGTTTCAGGGCGCGGCTACTGTGCATGCTGACTCATGGTCACGGTGCACTTCACGAGCTCCACCGGTGCTTTTCCTGTTATAATCTGATCCGTTTCCCGCTATAAAAACCGAGCACGAGCAAAGACGGCATCATCATGCTGTTTTCTTTCAATCACTCTCTTAACACTGAAGTACACCTCAACACATTCCACCGGCTACCGTATGTGGAAAACCACCTTGAGTAACAGCCAAATAGTAAACAAAATAAAGTTATTGTGTATATACACAAAACAGTCTATACAAAAGGTTAATACAGAAGGAAGTCACTGGTTCGCTTTCTCTTTGTTCATCAGTGCTTCCACTTTTTGTAACAGTCATTTAAAACCACCAAACATTTGTCAAAATTTCAGGTAAACATCCCCTACATGACACATGAAACTGAAAGTTTCCTCAGTGCAAAGATGGCTTCATCGACAATGAATGATGCAATGAACACACAGTAGATTAAGGCAGATTGTGAGACTTTGTGCCCACACTCGACATCGTTTCTGCCACACAGACATTACTCAGAAGGTGCACACGTCTCACATGAGTGGGTGCCCAGTCAGTGGAAGTGCAGCCTTTTCTCGTTCTCAAACAGTTTCTCTTCCTCTTCAGAGAGCTGGTTTCCCTTCACACTGTTGGAACATGATCAGACACCATCACAGGCATTAATTCACATTGAGAACATGTTCACGCACTCAGAGGAAGTACACATGGAAGTTGTCTTTATGCACTGAAAGGTTTGTCACACTATTGCTTAATAAAAAATATTGAACCATTAAGCACTTTCCAGTATATATATATATATATATATATATATATATACACACACCTTGGTAGAATTACTTAATACAGCTGAAAACTCCTTTCCTGAAATCTCTCATTTTGATCAGTGGATAACGACAGATGGAAGGCTACAAAATCACAACTCTGTGAAAAAGAAAATGCCTGACAGCACTGTGAAGTACCTGAACCTCACCATATCTCTTTGATTGTTGTGTTGTGACTAAGGGCCTCCGCGAGGTGTTTGATCCCACCCAGAGTGAACTGGTTGCTGGTTAACCTGCAGGCGAGTTTCTGACAATCAGTATCTGACTAGGGCTCTCGTCCATGGCGTCATGCAAGAAAATACAGGTGTTTTCCTTACCAGAGATGGGATAAACCTGTGTTCGCTTGGACCAACTCAGCAAAGTATTGGGCGGCATCATCAGTCAACTCATTCTGCACTAACCTGTAACAGCACAGACATGTTGTACTATGCCTAGAGTAGTACTGTTGGAACAGCTTAAATCACTTGGTTCAAACTAAGTGACCTGCCTACCAGAATATCCTGAGGATGCTGTTCTCTTTCAGTGCTTCTGCCAGACACTTCCCGCCTTTAAATGTGATGCCATTGGCTGAGAGGCTACAAAAGAGAAACAGATAGTACTCTATTTAATCAATGGGTTTTAAATCAGTAGGTTTTTATTGTCCTTAAAAAGGTAGCTGCCGTCTCACCTGAGGTTGGTAAGCCTTGGGTGGTGCCGCAAAGCTTCTGCAAATGCTTCCGCTCCCTCGTCGCCAATGCTATTCCCCCACATTCTGCAAGCAGACGTATCTGTTGTGTATGCATCAGATAAAACTCCCTCTGACGTCACCCTGAAGGCATGCTCAGCCACGGCACTCTTTGCCAGCACTAAAAAAAGGCCTGCCATACTTAGGCCAGTGGTATCCTCCGAGAGAGAATTAACTCAGCATCATTTTTAATTTACAACTTTTAAAATGCAGAAGTTAGCCAGGAACGTGGGCGTATTTTAATTTAGTCAAATTTGGGTTCAATTGTCACGTATTAATCATGATCCCCCCCCCCCCCCCCAAGATAATATGTTACGTATGTTTGGTGAGATAGTGATAAAACCATCTTTTGTTACCTTCTGGAAACTTTCCTCCATTAATCCTCCAGTTGATGTTACATGTCGCCGGCTTTTCTTTTTTCTAATTCCACTGCTTTCAGGAGTACAGCAGGATAAGACTATCCTGGATTAAGTGATCTAAGGTAACAAAGAGGTTTTACAGCAGCGAAGGCTTACCCCACATCAAAGATAGAAGTGCTCTTCTGAATTGCGCTGGCCAAATATCTCCCACCAACACTGGTGATGTTGTTTTTGCCGATCCTGAGAACAAAGTAATGTCAACATCAATTTAAGAGACAAGACTGACATTAATTGCACAGTTATAATTCGGCCTGTCCTAATTTTCCAATTTTATCTTGGCACAAGTTAGGAACATACTTGAGAACTCGCAGCTTTTGGCATTCCTCAATTATCTGAGCAACTAGCTTGGCTCCGACATCTGTGATGTGATTATTGTAAAGCCTGAGGACAAAAATACAGAATTTAGTACCTCTACTATTTGTAGAGCCAAAAATACTATTATGTACCCCAATGGACCTGTGACCAAAACGTCACACCTGACAGCAGTGAAATCATCTACATGGTGTGTATTGGCGAGCAGAGCCAAACTGCGTCAAACTGAATGATCTCGGTACCATTTCACAAACTCTAAAATGATGCTATTGTAAAAAAAAAAATAGCTCAGAGGGGTTCACATATTCACATATATACCTTGAGAGTGAGTGGAATGCAGACTATTTAGTTTTTAAGTAATCGACATGTTTACTCACCCCAAGACCTCAACAACTTTGTGCTTACACAGCTCCTCTGCAAGAACCTCAATGCTGCTGTCAGACAGGTGATTGACGCACAATCTGAAGACGAGCAGCTCGATTAGTTTTTGATCAGTTAAATACATTACAAAAAATCAATCTGAATATATATCGCTCAACGTAGATTATAAAGGAAGTTAAAAACATGTTTATACAATATAAGCTTCTCACCTCACTACTGTCATCTTACAGAAGGAGGGCTTCAGCTGCTTCACCCCATAGTCACTGATGTTGTTGTTGTCCATGTCCAGACCCAGGAGCTTCCGACGGTGCTGCAGTACAAAGTTCAGAGCGGTGCAGTCACCTGAAAACACGTTACAGTAGCCCAGCTTGATGAGATCAGCTGTGATGCCTTTCGCTGTCATCTGAGCGATTTCTTTGCTCCGCGTCTCAAAGATGCACCTCAGCATCCACAGGAAGTTAGGCAAGACATGAACCTTCTTGCCCTCTTCGCCGTTGTAGTGCGGTAAGCCATGGAGGTGGGACCTTACACTGGTAGAAAGGTAGGATTTTAGTAAGGCCCGTTTTTTCTTTAATAACGCAGGCGGTACCAGATGCTCCATCAGGCCAGCGTGAGCCTTGGACAGCAGTCCACACAAGAACAGATTAGTGAACTGAAGGTGTTCATTAGCTGAACATGGCTTCTTTTCACTGGGCTTTGAAGAGCCACTGATACAGAAGTCAAAAGGCACACAGGATGGTTCTGTTCTCCTGCTGCACTCTGTGAAGAACTTGAGGATGGAGCTGGCAGCAGCCTGCTCGTCCAACACAAGAGCATACGCTGCCAAGAAAGACTGGAGGGTAATATGGAGGAATTCAAATGTAGCAGGGCTTCCACTGTCATCATACTGACCGACAGGTTTAAGAAAGCCCAGGGGCAGGTCCTTCTCCGTCAGGCCACATGCCGTAATCTCCTCTTGGCTGCAAATGAAGCTACCTCTCTCTACACCCTGAAGTGCTAGTTTGGCAAATGCCGCGAGAGTCCCGTGGCCTGCTTTGAATGTCTCCGAGGCACACCGAGTGCTTTTCTTCAGAAGAGATGGTGCAGTTGACACCGAGTGACTGAGGAACACCTCAGACAGCAGGAGAAAGATATCAGTGAGTGTGATGCAGGTTTCAGGCAGATGAAAACTATCATGCATGGTGTGCAGGTGCCTAAAGCTCTTGAATACAATCCAGCAGAACAGCGGGGTGGAGCACAGGCCACAGAGGTGGGGGCTAGCATCCAGATGAAGCGACACCTGCTCTCTGTGCTCGTGCTCCTTAAAGTGAACATCAATGTAGGTCTTCAGATGAGCTGGGGAGAACCCCTGCAGAGCCACCTTCTTTCTCATCACCCTGCTCTGGATCTCGATCCCTGTCCGGGCCGTCAGCACCTTCTGGGAGCCCTTGAGTAATTTCCCACAGAGCAAGCTGATCAGCAGCTGGAGGGGGTGTGCCTTGTCTTCTGGTGACACCACTTCAGGAACATTCATCAGGTCTTGAGCCTCCTGAATCTCATCATAGCCATCAAATGTAAAAATAACCTTCTCGGGAAAGCGCAGGATGTAATCAAACACCTCATTATCTGGATCGTGATCTGGGTAGCAGTTGTATTTGAACAAAAGGTCTCTGAGGGAGATCTGCTCTGTGTCCTTGAAGGTGCTGAACATCCTACAGCGAAACTTAAAGAAGAAGATGGCATCCGTCTGCAGCTCTTTCCTGGACCAGAGGTTCTGGAGCTTCTGCAGGAGGATGGATTTTCCCACACCAGCATCCCCCATCACATAGATGGTTTCACCTTGGGGATTGAAGACTGCGTGGTCTCCTAGGAGCTGGTCCAGACTCTCCAAGAAGCCCAGACTTTCATTGCGCTCATTGAACAGCTCCATCAGTGTGTCCGTGTAAAGCTCCTCCAAACGGGTCTCTTCTTGCTGGCCGTACGCCATGATGAAGCAGGTGTCCCGGATCATCTCATGTCTCAACTTCTCACAATACCTGCTGACTTAGGCAGACAGTAAATTAGTGAAAAGCAGATGCTTTTGGTGGCATTATTATAATCCGAGTTATTTGGCAGACCTCTGCAGCTTTAAAGGCAGCTAGATCACCATCAATCCTCAGAACATTAAGAGAGAATATCTATGATCCCTATATGAAATAAACTCAGCAGTGGTGACAGGACTGACGTTTTTGGTGGGCTGGGGAAATGTGAAGATGTGGCATTTTTTTATAATTGAGTAATTGAATAGGTTTGAATTTATAGCAGGGCTGTTTAGCTAGGTGCACCTAATAAACTGGCACCTAAGTGCATTTCAATCTCCAACGAGCTCTATCCCTTTTTTAACATAAACGGAACCACGTTTGTAAAGAGCCGAGACTCATTTGCTGTTGTATGTGTGCCAACTACACTCTAACGGCAAAGCAAGACTACAACTGGCAGAACTGTCCATACCAGGCCAACATGTGGACATTAGGCAAATGGGCCTTTTAGTTCCCCAAATACTCTTACATAAAAAAAAGCACATCTCGGTGGTATAGAGCAGCATTAATACTTACTGGGATCTGTGTTAACCACTTTCATCACTGTTACGTCATTGCTTGGGTTGTAGTTGATCTCCTTCAGCCACGGCTGGAGGTCTATGTATGCGTCATATACATTAAATATGATGTAAATAAAGAATTCACAGGCCTCCTCCCCCTTGCATTGGACTAGGTCCAACATTTTCCGCACCTGCCGCAATCACAGGAAAGAAAGTCTGCGTTGGTTCTACTTTCTCAAACTTCCTACTTTATTTGGGGATTTTTAACCAGCAGACGTTACACACGGTGATTTTTTTCTTTGCTTTTTTAAATGAATGACAGTGGGATTTGCACAGATCTCTTTGGTTTCCCTACCTGGTCTGTCTTGGTGAGCGTTCGCTGTAAGATCTCAACATCTTCGTCACAGAGGAAGCCACAGGCCGACAGGTTGTCCAGGATGCACTGAACACTCCGCAGCCTGGACACCAGCAGCTCTCTGTGGTGTGTGAGGATGTTAACGCGCGACATCTTGGCTTCTTCTTCTTCTTCCTGGCCCATATTTACTGCAGAGCAGTCACCTCTGAGGGATTGATGGGTCCAGTCTGAATGAGAATCCTCATTAGGTCAAAACACTGCTGGTCAAAGCGTTGCCACAACCAGCTTTGCCAAACATGACAAGATCAATAGAACTCATATTGTACAGACACACAGACAGACAGATGACTTGTGTCTGTCAAGAACTGACTGACAGCTGCCCAAACATCGTTTACAACAACCCTGCGAATATCCTAAACTAGTTTAGTAGTAAAGTAATTACATTCTTTTGTGCCACAGCTGTTTCTTCAGTCTTGTAATGCTTCCCATTTCCTTTGCCAAGTGGCTGGTACCTTTCACTGCGAACCGTGGGAGCAATGAGTCCCTTCACTTTCAATTTGTTGTCGAAAGAACACGTGGAATGGCAGGTGAGCTAACTGGGGGGCAGCACGCTACCTAGCTCGGGCTAAAGCTAGCTGCAGCCTACTGTACACACGTAGCAACATAATGCGACCTACCGACAGGAGCCCGTCCGGTTACTGGCTCTAACTGTGGACGAACGATAAAACTGCTCAAACAAAAGCGAAAGTCTTCGGTACAAACGCGTCATTTCCCCAGGATGCCCGTGCTGCATTCAGGCGCCCACGGAAATGTGAGAACCAAAATCGCACCAATGCAACAACCTATACAGTCATGGATCGTCAACCGGCGGCCGGCGGGCCACTTCCGGCCCGCAGAATATAACTTATTTTGAGCCCGATATAATGCCCGCGTTTCAGTTTCACTTTCACGGGCATTCAAACGCATAGCAACATATTCAGGACATATTGTTGTCCAGAAGAAGCTTGACAAAGAAGCTAGCGTGGCCATTTGTGCCTGAACGAAACACGCGTCAACCACCAAGCTACTTCCGGACAGCAGGAACCAGCTGGTTCTGATGACGTCACCGGCGAGCCACATAAACAGCACATCAAGACGAAACTTAGAATCCGCGGGTTCTAACAGTACCAGACTCCTGTCACGGTACAATGAATATGTGCTTCCGCCTCCGCAGGAACCTCACAGTGTCACCTTTATTATGGTCCGCACACCAAGACCTCGTAGCTGCAGCGGTGTTTGGGCCATTACCGAGCCAGGCTCCGTGATTCAGAACATGTGAAGAGGAAAAGCATGTGCTCCGGCATTTAGGATATCTCACATGATCTTTTCTTCCTTTTGAAACAAGCCCAAAAACAGTTGAGATGGAAACTATATTATTAGGAATGATTTACCAACTCCAGGTAGATATCCAACTTTCAAGGTGGCAATGTTTCTGCAGCGGGCCTCTGACTGCTCGGGGTCAGGCTCTGGGGTCAGGCTCTGGGGTCAGGCTCTGGGGGCTGCATGGTGGTGCCCGAGACTGTACAGCGACTGTGTCACTGCAAATGAGGCACAGAGGTGCAGCTTTACTGACATGTGGGGCCATTCGTCTTTAAAGCTGCACGTTTCCACGTCAACTTTCCTCTTTAGGCTCTTTGAGGGAGACGTGTTCGTGTGTCTGGCAGACAATTCACAACGGGTTTTCTTCCTGCTTCTTGCAGGCGTTTTCCACCAATCAGTCACCAATTAACATGTCCAGAACAGCACTCTGCTGTGTCGTGTTCTCCCCGTGTTTGCTGTTTCCTTGCACCTTGGATGTTCCGCCGTATATGTACGTGCTCCAGCTGTGATGTCTGCAATAAATCCCGTGTTACGTACTGGCTGTCTGCGCTTGGGTCCTTCCACTCTACCATCCACCCCCGGTCGTGACACACCTACAGAAAGACCCTCGACTTAATTGTGCCCCCTCCCCACTTCTAAAACCAAACCTATTCACTTGCTCACACACAGTTTCTCACGCTGCAAGTTAAGACTCCGTCTGTAACTCCGGCTTATCTTCTCTAGAGCGTTCGCTGCTTTGCCTTCCTCCCTCTCTACCTTCGACTCTTACTTCTCTTTACAGAGTCAGTCGGTCTGGGTTGGCGTCGGCCAGTTTCAGGGAGGGAGGAGCAATTTGTAGCACCTGAGAGGAAGTTGTGCCTCCAAGACCGACCTCAGGGCAAAAAGCACTGGAGCCACGAAGCACTTGAAAAGTTGAAATTGATATTATTATTATTGGGACTGTGGGCGCCAGCCAGTGACCAGACTGTGGGGGAGAAGGGTCTGTTAAAGCCGCAGACAGGAAGTGGAAGAAACCATCCGCGAGTGGGAAGAAGAGACTATGCGGAATACTATCTATATACTATACTATCTACTGTTGTCATATTAGTTAGGAGTTGATTGTGGGATATAGAGCACAGTCAGGGGGATAAGTGTGATTGGGTTACTTTTGATTAATTTATGGGGTTATTTGATTAAAGTCTAATTTATAGAGGAACCTTATGTGTCAATATAGGTTGACCCATGTGGCTATATACCCGTCCTTTCGTGTCTCGTGGTGGTTCTTTTCTTTTGCTTCAGTAGGTGCTTCTCTTGTTTGGGGGTGAGAAGTGTTGTTCTTTTCCTTGGTTTTAGTCGTTTAGTGGCTTTTGTTTCTTTTGGTAAATCCTGTGATTGTTGAGTTTGGTGTATTTTTGGTTTTGGTTGTAATTTTATATCTTTATTAAAAATTAGAACAATTTCTTTTTGCACCGTTGTCCTGTGCCTTACTGCTCGGTCCCTTACAAGGACAAACAAACGCAGCATGCTTTTGCCATAACAGTATACTATTTGTCTCTTTAGAACGTGAAACATTATACGTTACAATGTGACAAACAGCATATTGTTATAACGCCATAAGTTTGAATGTTGTAATAACACGAAAAAAATCAAGACATCATATCTTGTTTAAACAAACCTTTCAGGTTACAACATTAAACATGTTTATAACAAGACAATTACTATATTGTTATAGCAACAAAAACGTTTCTTCTTGTGACGTGATAGGTTTGTATGTTGTTATAACGTGAAAACAATTTGTTATAATGATAAACTTTCCACGTTATAACATGATATCCGTTTGTCTTTATCTGGCGTGGCAGCAATGTTTTTATCAGTTGTGTTAATTTGCAGTATTAGTGTCTTCATGTCTTCTGTGTCTGTGACTCAGTCAACTGATCCTCGTTAACGCTGCGAGGCCGGGACGGCGCTCTGACTCCCCCTGCAGGACAACAGCTTGCAGTGCAGGTCAGACTGCTCCTACTGCAGCAGAGCTCAAATGCACCAGTGCACCGCCAAGCTTATTTCATTTCCTCAAAAACAAATTTGTGGTTTGCAGTTTCCACTGTGATGTAAACGTTCAGAGACACAAACACAGACTCATCATCTGGACAACATGAAGGCTCCGTCTGTCTCTCTGCTCCTCGGTGAGTCTAAACTATGATTTTGATTCTACAAACAAAGACAGTAGTTATTTAATAATGCTGATAAACTTTATTTATGTAGCACATTTCATACAGGGGGTGTAGCTCAAAGTGCTTTACAAGAGAGAGAAGAAAGAATGGAAATAAAAGATGAATAAATATAAAACACATAATAAAATAGTGCAACATCTGTGCAATAAAACCAAACAAACTGATATTAGTAACTTGTTATTGAAATCAACTAGACGGTGAACAGTAACTAATTATTGAACAGTAACTAGACATACAATTCAGTTGTATCTATATAGCGTCCACCATGAGCAGCGCTAGGCAACAGTGGCAAGGGACAACTCCCTTTTAACAAGCGGAAACCTCAAGCAGAACCAGGCTCTCGGTGGGCGTCATCTGCCTCGACCGGTTGGGTAGAAAGAGGGAGTTTTTCCTTCTCCTTGAAGAATTGACACTCTTCCTGCTGCTGTTTTGCACAAACATGCGTTTCCCGTTCTCTCTTGACATACAGTATGTTCACTGAAATCTCTCCAGTTCCACAACCTAGTGTAGTGATGAAGGCCGCAGGCTGAAAGGCCTGGACTGATCTCAGATCCTTTATCTCCTGCATTGTCCTTTGACCCGCTGTAACCGTGCTGACCTCTGACCTTTGTTAGCCCTGTCCTTACGTTGTAGGCGTGGCTGTGCTGCAGTTTGGACTGACTGTGTCTACAGGTGAGATGATGACACACCACTAATAATAACAAACACATTTCTGTAAACCTGCCTGCCTGCCTGTCTGTCTGTCTGTCTGTCTGTCTGTCTGCCTGCCTGTCTGTCTGCCTGTCTGCCTGTCTGTCTGTCTGCCTGTCTGTCTGCCTGTCTGTCTGTCTGTCTGTCTGTCTGTCTGTCTGCCTGTCTGCCTGCCTGTCTGTCTGTCTGTCTGTCTGTCTGTCTGTCTGCCTGTCTGCCTGTCTGCCTGTCTGTCTGTCTGCCTGTCTGTCTGCCTGTCTGCCTGCCTGTCTGTCTGAGCTGCAGTAACCGGGCCAACACCACCACAGGAGGTCCTGAACTCTGAAGAAGAGGAGCCGGACAAATGGTGACCTTTGACCTCACCTGTTCCCGGCCAGGAAGGCCTCTCCGCTGGTCACCAGCGTGTCTCCGGTCAGCATCTTAAAGGTGGTTGTCTTTCCTGCTCCGTTCACACCCAGCAGCCCGAAACACTGACACACAGGTCGTGATTATGAGTGTCAGTGTTTAAATCTCAATGATTATTAATTATTGGATGATTGGGACGAGTCTCACCTCTCCAGGTGGAATCCCGACACACAGTCGATCCACCGCCGGCTTCTGATTCCTCTTAAACACCTGCGGGACACATTTCACTCACTTCATCACCTCGTTCTGCAGTTTGTTAGACAGGTGACGTCACTGTGTCCAGGTGTGTGTGTACCTTGGTGAGCTGTCGGAGCTCCAGGATGTCTCCGTGTCCCAGACCCTGGATGATCCTATGTCTCTCTCGGGCCACATCCTCGTCCTCCTCACCCACAGGTCCCAGTCTGGTGAGTTTACTGACTGACCTGCAGGCACAAGCACACCGGGCTGCTGCAAAGTACTGCTGTGTACATGTACATGTAGTAGAACATGTAGTAGAACATGTAAAAAGGTTTGTGGAGGAGCTTCCTGCTGTGGTGCGTTCACTGACCCTGTTCATGTTATTGTGTTTGCAGTTTGTTCTGCTTCCCACAGTTTTCTGTCAGTGTGTGTGTGTGTGTGTGTGTGTAACCTGGGCTTGATGCAGAATCTGTACTGGATGAGGACGGTGATGATGAAGAAGACCACTCCCTCCACAGCCATGGCGAACAGGTTCTTCCCCACCATGTCCCACTCCAGAGGAGAGCGGAACCTGTTCTCACCTGAAACAACATCCACACAACCTTTAAACAACTCTGCTCACGGCCACCACAACGTCGCCAGTTCCTTCCAGCCGGCGACCCTCCCCCAAATTAAGGTGAAAAATCACCAAAAAATACTGCCATGAGTCAATCTGAGATAGATGGACAAACATATCAAACAGCATTTAGAGAAGAGCATCATGGGAAACTAAATGTCTCCACTGAAACTGAAACCAGATCAATCAAGAGCTTTGTGTCAGACTCACAGCAGCCAATAAGAAAAGCAGCTGCTTGTCAGCTGACTGACTTTAAACGAAGTTTCAACTACTCTGATCACTAGAATTATTTTGAGTGGATCAATAAGTGTTTTCTAACACAGTTACCAAATCTCTCGAGGGCGTCGGCCATCGCCTGGTTCTTCACCATGTCGATGAGTCCTCGACCGAGACAGAAGTGAGGGAAGATGAGGAGGACGTTCTTCAGGATGTCGTTGATTCCTCCGATGTCCTGCCAACAGGAAGTGAACACCACATGGTCAGTTGATCTCTGAGCTTCAGATTAAAGCTGCAGTGTGTCTCCGTGTTTACTCACGTTGTTTCCGAACAGCTCCATGACAAAGGTGGAGATGCTGCCGTTGATGCCGATGAGAATGTTGACGCTGGTGAGGACGACGTAGGCCGTGCTGGGGATCTTAAAGAAGAAGGAGGCCGGGTACATCAGGGGAGTGATGGACCAACTGAAAACACAACAACAAGCAAAGAAACAAAAGCTCTCTTTCAGAACACGCTCTCCACAAGCACACGGCTGAAAGCTCCAGTGTTTCTAAGGTGAGAAATTAACAACCATCCCAAATAAAGTCTGATAAGATGTCAGTTTTATAACGTGTGTAGTACTGTGCAGCAGTACTGTGCAGCAGTACTGTGTATCTGACCCATAGAGCAGCAGCAGGAGGGCGAGCACCGGTAGGTTGGTCGAGGACACGTAGGCTTTTTGTTGGAAACAGATGAAGATGAGGACAACCAGTGTTGCCGGGACGATGTAGTTACACTTCAGAGAGACACAAACAACAACAACAACATCAGCTCTGACACACACACCCTGACACAGCGGGGTGCGCTTGCTTTGCATCTCACCATGTCCCAGATGAAGTTGGCCACCCAGTAGAGCAGCGGCTGCACTCCGCTGATGAACTGCATGTGCTTGGCTTTACTGACTCGCTCCTGGATGAGGAAGACCACGAAGCTAGCCGGGACGAAGGACATGGCGAAGATCACACAGATGGACACCAGGACGTCCACAGATGTCGTTACCCTGGAGACAGAGAGGAGGAGTCAGACAAGTACGTGATGATCAGGTGACACCTGATGTATAAAACAATGGACAGTCCACGTCTGTGTGGGACACCTGTCTGTGGTAGCTGTTCAGGTGTACTTCCTGTCAGGTGTGTTACCGGTCAGATATGAGTGTACTCACAGTGCTACCTGTGACAGCTGCTCCTTAGTCAGGTTCAGAGGATGGTTGAAAGCACTGATGCCGTACTTGCTGGCGTCTCTGCCTGCAGGCAGGTTCGCTCTCAGGATGCCGTTATTCATCACGTTGATGAAGGATCCGATACTGTGCCAGCCTTTGTTATTGAACCAGATCTGAGAAGAATACAGCTAATTATTATTCACTAATCACCTGAATTCTTTATAATATGATCAGAGGATAAATCTTGTTTCCTGATTAAGCATCAAGAATCAAAATCTTTACGGACTATGATGCTCTCAGCTGTTTCTCACCTTGACGTTGTTCTTCGTGTCCAAACCGTTGATGAAACCCGACAGACTGTCAAGGAATCGATCAGCAGCAGCTCCCTGAAAGCAGCAGGTGAACACAGGTTCAGACGTGGACTGTTGTTGGTCTACTGACCAGAGATTTGTATTATAAGTTATCGGCAGTGACACAGGAAGATCTGACTGTTCGAGACAACGGTCTGTAACTCAAATGTTTATTTTGTGTCTCTAACTGACCTTCTGTAACTCAAAGATCTTTCTGACTCGTTCGATTGCATCGTCAATCTCATTGGCCGGTGGGAGGACCTGAGTGCTCCTGGCGCCCAATGAGAAGCCTCCATACCTGCAGAGAGACAAACGAGATGTGAAAGACGTGCAAACAACGATGATTTACAAAATAAACCAGAAGACAAGAAATAAAAAGACCGACCTGAATTCGTTCACCCAGACTTTGTTCTTCAAACTGAAACAAACATTCACAGAGAAACCTTTAGTTACTGTGGATGTGCAGTACTCCTGCGTATTTCTGTGATCTTTCTGCAGCTCACCTCTTGCCGATGATTTCAGCGTAGGTTTTCACCAGGTAGTCAGAGATGTTTCTTCCTGTCAGGTTCTGCAGAGTGTCGGTGGCGCTCAGCTTCATCTGAAATTTCATTTTATTACAAACAGTTTTGATCCAAACACCTGGATACACCTTCACTTCACAGAAATGTTCTTACCTGAAACTAATCACGCCTTTTTCAAAGAAAGAAGATCTATCGTCATCTACAAACTAAATGTTTTAACATGAATTATTTCCAGATGAAGTTTGAAAGCTGATGTTTCTTTAAACTGCTCAGAAACACAGAAATGTTTTTTGATGAAGATCATGTGACCCGGTCAACAGCTCCAGAATAACTACTAAATAGACCTTGTGGTGTTTTTGTTAAATGCTATTTCTGAAGAAAGGGACAGCTACTAAATACAACAAGCTGCCCATACCCGAGGCCCTGGTCACACGCCTGAAGAGATCGAGCATTCACTGGAGACTGTAAGACTCAGTGGGGCTGTGGAAAACAAACATGGAGGCCAACTTCAAGCCACCATGTGGTGTGGCATAAACCAAGGAGATGCTCTGGCTGTATGCTAGGAGTAAGCAAGACATCGACTCACTGATCCGCACCACCAGGATCTACAGCAACAACATCGGAACCTCATTCAGACTACATAAGTGTGGTCACACACAAGATATTAGATTTCTTTATTGTCATTTCCTGAGTATTTACATACCCAGAGAAGTGAGTTTAACATTTCTCTACCAGTGCTTTTACACTAAAATATTTAAAAACAAACATTAGAATGAATAAAAAGATTAAAATAAACATATAAGAAAATTTAAAATCAGGCAAGAAAATTAAAAATTTCAAATTATGATTGTGGGAAGGAGCGGAAGAGGATGTAGATTATTTACAGCTTGTGGAAAGAAGCTGTTGAGCCTCCTGCTGGACCTGCAGCAGATGCTCCTGTATCTCTTCCCTGAAGGCAGGAGA